>ML374453.1:0-62810 GCA_005239525.1 Nicotiana knightiana | reverse complement strand
TTTGCACACATATCCAAAATGACATTACGAACCTGCTCCAACTTCTGAAATTCCATTCCGACCCCGATAGCCTATTTTCCCCTGCCGACTGAAAATCGCCAAAAACTAACTTTCGCCAATTCAAGCCAAATTCTACATCAGACATCAAAACTTCATCCCGAACACACTCCTAAGTCCCAAATCACCTAACAAAACTATCTGAGCCATAAAATCCACATTCCTAGGTCGTTTACCATTAATTCAACTCCCAGTTGACTTTTTCAACTATTAAGTCAATTAAGAGACTAAGTGTCTCTATTCTTACCACGACCACTCCAAAACCCGAACCAACCGACCCAACACAACATAAATAGGCTAAGCAACATACGATAAAGAAGAAAGGGGAGAAACATGGATAATCTCACGGAACGACCGGCCAGGTCGTTACAGATTCACAGATGCAGTCCTAGGTCAAGATGCTTAACTCCGCAGATGCAGACTATTTCCTCACAGATGCGAGATCGCTTCTACGAACAGTATTCCGCATAAGTGGAATCCTTGGAGACTTTTGCATTGTTTCAACCCTTTTTTCCTTAATTTCACGTCAATTGAATTTAAATCACTTCATGGCATCATTTACCTGGCAATCTAACAATACACACCGTAAACGACCTCATATTATCATTAAAGGACGCATAACCTAAAGAAAAGAGACTAGAATGACTAGTAAAATCACAACTCATCACCTGTGAAGGAGGCCACCTGGGAGATTGAGCGGGAGATGCGCAGCAGATATCCACACCTATTTGAGACTCCTGGTATATTTGTAGACCTGTTCAAGGATGAACGTTTATTCAACGGGGGGAGGATGTAACGACTCGGCCGGTTTTTTGAGAGTTATATACCTGTTTACCCCATTTCTACTTCTTTTGTGTTATTCATCTGTATTGTGTTATACTGGGTTAGTTTGTTCGGGTTTGGAGTGATTTCGGAGTGAATTGAGACAACTAGTATCTTATTTAGAAGCTTAAGTTGGAGAAGTCAATCAGTTGTTGACTTATATGTAAACGATCTCGGATTTGGATTTTTATGGTTCCATTAGCTATGTTAGGTGATCTTGGAATTAGGAGCGCGTTCGGAATGTGATTTGGAGGTTCGTAGTGGAATTAGGCTTGAATTGGTGAAAGTTGCAAATTTGGCAATTTTGGTCGGCAATAGAAATTTTGATATCGGGGTCGCAATGGATTTTCGGAAGTCCGAGTCGGTTAGTTGTGTCATTTGTGACGTCTGTGTATTGTATGGTAGCTTTCGGCATCGTTTACAGAATTTTGAAGTTTAGAAGTTCTTAGGCTCTAATCCGAGGGTAGTTTGGTGTTTTGAAGTTGTTTTGAGTGATTCGAAAGTTAGACTAAGTTCGTATGGGGTTATATAAATTGTTGGCTTATTTGGTTGAGGTCCCGAGGGCCTCAGGTGTGTTTCGGGTGGTAAACGGATCAAGTTTGAAGTTTGGAGAATTGTTGAACTTGGACTGTTGCTGGTGTAACCGCACATGCGAGGATATGGCCGCACGTCCGACGGCGCAGGTGCGGTGGAATTTGGTGCAGATGAGAAAATGAGTGGGATTAGAGAAAATCGCAGGTGCGAGAGGTTTTTACGCATTTGCGAGCCTGTAGAAGCGGGTATTTTCCCACAGAAGCGGAAGAGAGGAGGTCTGGCAGTGGCCGCCGGTGCGAGGTCTTTTTCGCACCTACGAGGTCACAGAAGAGGATAAGGAGCGCAGGTGCGGAGTTGGGGGATTTAAGTGATTTTCAGCAGATGCGAAGGTTTTGGGAAAATGCAGCACCCGCATGTGTGCATTTTGATACGAATGTGCAAAAAGCCTCGTAGAAACTATAAATAGAAGACTTGCGAAGTTTTGCTCATTTCCACCATTTTCAAGTCGGACCTTGGAGTTTTTGGGGTGAACTTTGAAGAGGATTCAAGGGTTTTTCAGTAAGGTAAGTAGCTTGAGCTCTAATACTCATAGCTATGGCATTTTCCCGTTATTTTCTCGTCTAATTAGTTGGATTTAGGAGTGAAAATAGGGGGTTAGGGCTTGAGATATTTGAGAGTGTAATTTGAGTATTTGAGGGACCAAATGATGTCAGATTTTGATAATTTTGTATCGTTAGACTCGTGACTGAATGGGATTTTAGGTTTTGTGTCTTTTGTTGGATTTTGACTCGTGGTCCCACGGGCTGGGTTTGAGCCAATTTTGGGTTTTCAGTCTAATTTGGTAGTTTTTCTTGGAGAATTTATTCCTTTAGCATATATTGATGGTATTGTACTGGTTGTGGCTAGATTAAGAGCATTTGGAGGACGAATCAAGAGGAAACAATATTGCAGAGTAGGGATTTTTTCAGATCAAGGTAAGTAACAGTCTTAAATATGGTCTTGAGGGTATGAAACCCCAAGAAAATTCATATGATGTTGATATTTAGAGGTGACGCACATGCTAGGTGACAGGCGTGTGAGCGTGCACAATGTGGGATTGAGACTTGGTCCGTCCCGGTAGACTGTAAAGTCAAATAGCCCTTTGTTATTACATGTTCATTCTTGTTTCAAGTTATTAATTGTCTTAAATGTTAGAAATCATGCGTAGGTTATATGAAAACACTGTTGGGACCCGCAGTGGTCATGATCTTGTTGTATTGTCTGCTAAATTGTTGTCTTGTACTCAGTCATTGNCATATATATATATATATATATATATATATATATATACATATACATATTGTTGCGGCGTGCAGCCCGATCCATATAATAGTCGACTGCGCCCTCTGGGGGTGTACAGACACCGGAGGCGCTCCTACAGCCCAAACGCATCATTGATTCGGCGTGCAACCCGATCCAATATGTATACTGCTGCGCCATGCAGCCCGATCCATATATAATGNGGGGAGAAACATGGATAATCTCACGGAACGACCGGCCAGGTCGTTACAGATTCACAGATGCAGTCCTAGGTCAAGATGCTTAACTCCGCAGATGCAGACTATTTCCTCACAGATGCGAGATCGCTTCTACGAACAGTATTCCGCATAAGTGGAATCCTTGGAGACTTTTGCATTGTTTCAACCCTTTTTTCCTTAATTTCACGTCAATTGAATTTAAATCACTTCATGGCATCATTTACCTGGCAATCTAACAATACACACCGTAAACGACCTCATATTATCATTAAAGGACGCATAACCTAAAGAAAAGAGACTAGAATGACTAGTAAAATCACAACTCATCACCTGTGAAGGAGGCCACCTGGGAGATTGAGCGGGAGATGCGCAGCAGATATCCACACCTATTTGAGACTCCTGGTATATTTGTAGACCTGTTCAAGGATGAACGTTTATTCAACGGGGGGAGGATGTAACGACTCGGCCGGTTTTTTGAGAGTTATATACCTGTTTACCCCATTTCTACTTCTTTTGTGTTATTCATCTGTATTGTGTTATACTGGGTTAGTTTGTTCGGGTTTGGAGTGATTTCGGAGTGAATTGAGACAACTAGTATCTTATTTAGAAGCTTAAGTTGGAGAAGTCAATCAGTTGTTGACTTATATGTAAACGATCTCGGATTTGGATTTTTATGGTTCCATTAGCTATGTTAGGTGATCTTGGAATTAGGAGCGCGTTCGGAATGTGATTTGGAGGTTCGTAGTGGAATTAGGCTTGAATTGGTGAAAGTTGCAAATTTGGCAATTTTGGTCGGCAATAGAAATTTTGATATCGGGGTCGCAATGGATTTTCGGAAGTCCGAGTCGGTTAGTTGTGTCATTTGTGACGTCTGTGTATTGTATGGTAGCTTTCGGCATCGTTTACAGAATTTTGAAGTTTAGAAGTTCTTAGGCTCTAATCCGAGGGTAGTTTGGTGTTTTGAAGTTGTTTTGAGTGATTCGAAAGTTAGACTAAGTTCGTATGGGGTTATATAAATTGTTGGCTTATTTGGTTGAGGTCCCGAGGGCCTCAGGTGTGTTTCGGGTGGTAAACGGATCAAGTTTGAAGTTTGGAGAATTGTTGAACTTGGACTGTTGCTGGTGTAACCGCACATGCGAGGATATGGCCGCACGTCCGACGGCGCAGGTGCGGTGGAATTTGGTGCAGATGAGAAAATGAGTGGGATTAGAGAAAATCGCAGGTGCGAGAGGTTTTTACGCATTTGCGAGCCTGTAGAAGCGGGTATTTTCCCACAGAAGCGGAAGAGAGGAGGTCTGGCAGTGGCCGCCGGTGCGAGGTCTTTTTCGCACCTACGAGGTCACAGAAGAGGATAAGGAGCGCAGGTGCGGAGTTGGGGGATTTAAGTGATTTTCAGCAGATGCGAAGGTTTTGGGAAAATGCAGCACCCGCATGTGTGCATTTTGATACGAATGTGCAAAAAGCCTCGTAGAAACTATAAATAGAAGACTTGCGAAGTTTTGCTCATTTCCACCATTTTCAAGTCGGACCTTGGAGTTTTTGGGGTGAACTTTGAAGAGGATTCAAGGGTTTTTCAGTAAGGTAAGTAGCTTGAGCTCTAATACTCATAGCTATGGCATTTTCCCGTTATTTTCTCGTCTAATTAGTTGGATTTAGGAGTGAAAATAGGGGGTTAGGGCTTGAGATATTTGAGAGTGTAATTTGAGTATTTGAGGGACCAAATGATGTCAGATTTTGATAATTTTGTATCGTTAGACTCGTGACTGAATGGGATTTTAGGTTTTGTGTCTTTTGTTGGATTTTGACTCGTGGTCCCACGGGCTGGGTTTGAGCCAATTTTGGGTTTTCAGTCTAATTTGGTAGTTTTTCTTGGAGAATTTATTCCTTTAGCATATATTGATGGTATTGTACTGGTTGTGGCTAGATTAAGAGCATTTGGAGGACGAATCAAGAGGAAACAATATTGCAGAGTAGGGATTTTTTCAGATCAAGGTAAGTAACAGTCTTAAATATGGTCTTGAGGGTATGAAACCCCAAGAAAATTCATATGATGTTGATATTTAGAGGTGACGCACATGCTAGGTGACAGGCGTGTGAGCGTGCACAATGTGGGATTGAGACTTGGTCCGTCCCGGTAGACTGTAAAGTCAAATAGCCCTTTGTTATTACATGTTCATTCTTGTTTCAAGTTATTAATTGTCTTAAATGTTAGAAATCATGCGTAGGTTATATGAAAACACTGTTGGGACCCGCAGTGGTCATGATCTTGTTGTATTGTCTGCTAAATTGTTGTCTTGTACTCAGTCATTGTTTGCTTATGCATTTTATCTCAGCTCTCTCTCATGATTTGATTTATACTTGTTATATTCTTTGTTTGGGTTGTTACTGTGGTAATTGTGAGGCTGGAGAGGCTAGTGACTGATATATGGCTTGAGTACTGGGTTGAGAGTTGTGTGAGATATGTTGGATTATACTGCGGCCGTAGTAATATTGGATCGGGTTGCACGCCGCAACAAGCCTTTGGGCCATTTTTATCGGATCGGGTTGCACACCGCAACAGTACTAGGATCGGGTTGCACGCTGCATCAATATATTGGTCGGGCTGCACGATGCAACAATATAGAGCTTGAGCTGTGGGAGCCCCTCCGGAGTGTGAAGACCCCTAGTGAGTGCAGGTACCTTGATTGTGAGTATTTAGGCTGAGAGCTGAGTGATTTCTTATATTTATTGTTGCACTTTGTTGCTAGTCGTTGATATTGTGATAATTTGGAGTACTTATACTGTTTCACTTGAGCTCGAAATGCTTTGATTTTAAAACACCGATTTGAAAGCATGCCTAATTTCCTTTACTGAGATTTATGGAAAGAAATGTATTGTGTGTAGCTCAACTTCGTTACTCAGTTCCTTATTTAATTAGGTTACTTACTGAAGTGGAAGTACTCACATTACTCCCTGCACCTTGTGTGCAGATTCAAGTGAGAGCATTCACAGAGATCGTTGAGTCCGTGCACCTGTGATTGTCGGAGACATACGAGGTAGTTGTTGGCATCCGCAACCCTTGATTCTTCTCTATTATACCCTTTTCTTTTTGTTTTGTTGTTAGTGGAACATTGTGAACTCTGGTTCTAGTCTGGTTTAGATGCTCATGACTTAGTGACACCCCAATGTCGGGCTATCTATTTCGCATTTATACTTTGAGTTGAACTCTTTTATGAAGATTTTATTATGAAAAGCTTTGGTTTATCTTTTAAAATTAAATATCAATGTGGGTTGGAAATGTGTTAGCTTGGCTAGTACCATGATAGGCGCCATCACGACAAGGTTAGTTTTGGGTCGTGACAAGTTGGTATCAGAACCTTGGTTACATAGGTATCACAAGTCATTAGAAGGCTTAGTAGAGTCTTGCAGATCGGTGCGAAGACATCCGTACTTATCTTCGAGAGCTTGCAGAACCATTAGCAAAATGTCACATTCTTGAATTCTTGTCGTGCGAATCTGTCGATTCTGGTAACTAAACTTTGATTGTTTCATTCTTTCACAGATGGTGAGGACTCGCCCTATCGGACAGGGTGACCAGCCACCAGTACCACCATCCATGGCCGCGAGCGGCCAAGGACGCAGTCGAGGCTGTGGTAGAGGTAGAGGTGGAGCCCACACAGCAGACGGGGCAGTACTTGTAGACCCTCCAGTTGCTCCAGACCAAGACCAGGTCCCAGTCGTAGATGTCCCAGTGGGACCAGCTTAGGCACCACCCGTGCCTATTGTGATTCCTGGCCTTTAGGAAAACCTAGATCATATCTTGTCAGTATGTACTGGCCTTGCTCAGGCGTTCTCTATTTCTATGGCCGCAACTACTTCTCAGGTAGTGGGAGGCACTCAGACTCCCACCGCTCGCACACTTGAGCAGGTTGTTCGGGGACTCCAGACACCAGGGCCACCACCAGCCCAGTCGGTTGCAGCTGCTAAGGATTATGTGGTTCCTGTTATGACTGAGGATGAGCAGTGTAGATTGGAGAGGCTTGGGAGACTCAAGCCTCCGTCTTCCAATGGTGGAGAGAGTGAGGATGCACAGGGTTTCTTAGATAAGTGTTAGAGGATACTCCGTACAGCAGGCATTCTGGAGACCAGTGGGGTCTCATTCACTACTTTCTAGTTCTCTAGGGTTGCATTTAGTTGGTGGGAGGCTTACGAGAGGCGTGTTCCAGTCGATGCAGCGCCCCTTACTTGGCAGCAGTTCTCCGTTGTCTTTCTAAAGAGGTTTGTGCCTTAGCCTCGGAGAGAGGAGTTGCATACGCAGTTTGAGCAGCTTCTTCCAAGTGATATGTCTGTGACGTATTATGAGATGCGATTCTTAAAATTGGCATGTTATGTTATCTGTTTGGTTCCCACGGACAGAGAGGGGATTAGGAGGTTTATAGTTGGCCTAACTTTTCAGCTTCGATATCTTATGACCAGAGAGAGGGTGTCTGGTGCTATTTTTGATGAGGTTGTCGACATTTCTTGGTAGATTGAGATGGTTCACGGTCAGGAGAGGGTTGAGAGGGAGGACAAGAGGCCTTGTGGACAGGGTGGATTTAGTGGTATACTTTCAGAAGGTCAGTTCCAGCAGAGTAGAGGTCTTCCATTCAGGCATGCTCAGACAGCTCGCCCAGTTCACCGTGGGTCTCGCCATGGTTCTCACAGTTATCAGCAGGGTCATTCATCTCTTGGTGCCCTCCCAGTGCAAAGTTCTTCTCGTTGATAAGTTAAGCTCTCCGCTGCTGGCTGATATGTTAAACTCCCCAAACTCTCCGCCCGATGAATCAAGGCATCGGCCACCACATTGGTCTTCCCGGGATGGTACAAAATGATGATATCATAGTCCTTAAGAAGCTCCATCCACCTCTGCTAGCGCAAGTTAAGATCCTTCTTTTTGAACAGATTCTATAAACTCCGGTGATCAGTGTAGATCTCACAATGGACACTGAACAAATAGTGCCACCAAATCTTCAAGGCATGAACTATAGCTGTTAACTCAAAGTCGTGGATAAGATAGTTCTTTTCATGCACCTTCAGTTATTTGGACGCGTAGGCAATCACCCTATCGTACTGCATCAACACCGGGCCGAGTCCAATCCGCGACGCATCACAATATACATTATATGACCCCGATCCTGTAGGCAATACAATTATCGAGGCTATAGTCAAAGCTGTCTTGAGCTTTTGAAAGATCTCCTCACACTCCTCTGTTCACCTGAACGGAGCACCTTTCTGGGTCAACCTAGTCATAGGTGCTACAATAGATGAGAAACCCTCTACAAATCGACGGTAATACCCTGCCAACTTAAGAAAACTCCGGATCTCCTTAGGTGAGGACCGTCTGGGCCAACTTTGCACAGCTTAGACCTTCTTCGGATCCGCCTTCATCCCATCAGTCGACCCCAGATGACCCAAGAATGCCTCCGAGTCTGGCCAAAACTCATACTTCAAAATTTTTGCATATAACTTATTTTCTCTCAAGGTTTGAAGCACAGCCATCATGTGTTGCTATTGATCCACCCGAGTCCGTGAGAACACAAGAATGTCGTCAATAAACACAATGACGAATGAGTCGAGATAGAGCCGAAATACACTGTGCACCAAGTGCATAAATGTTGATGGGGCGTTGGTCAACCCAAATGACATCACAAGAAATTCGTAGTGACTATACCTAGTCCTGAAGGTGGTCTTCAGGATACCTGGCCCGAATCTTCTATTGATGATAAACTGAACGTAAGTCAATCTTGGAAAACACTCTGAAACCCTGTAACTAATTAAATATCTCATGAATACGAGTCAATGGATGCATGTTCTTCACTATAACTTTGTTCAACTGAGATAATCAATGCACATACGCATTGAACCATCCTTCTTCTTCACTCCTATAATTTCTCCTTCAACTCCTTCAACTCAGGAGAAGCCATACGATATGGAGGAATAGAGATGGGCTGAGTGCTCGCCAACAAACAAATACCGAAGTCAATATCTCTGTCGGGTGGCACGCCCGGAAGATCAGCTCAAAATACATCTGGAAAATCTCTCACTACTCGAACTGACTCAATTGTAGGGGTATCAATACTGACATCTCTCATATAAGCTAGATATGTGTCACACCCCTTCTCAATCATTCGTTGAGCTTTAAAAATGAAATAACTATGCTGGGAGTATGCTCTAAGGTACATCTCCACTCTAATCGCGGTAATCCTACCATAGCCATCATCACGGTCTTGGCGTGACAATCACGAATAGCATAATGGCACGACAACCAATATCAAAATCTACCATATTGAGCAATCATTAGTCATCTACGGTATCAAACCCACTAGAACAACCAAACACGACCGACACACACGGTCAACAATAATAGAATCTCCCATATGTGTAGACACATAAATAGGAGAACTCAAAGAATCATGAGATACACCTACACAGTAAAATAAGATGACACATAGGAATAAGTGGAGTCTGGATCAAATAAAATCGACGCATCTCTATGACAGACCGAAACAACACCTGTAATGACAGAGCCAGAAGAAACTTCCTTTGAACGAGTAGGAAGAGCATAATATCTAGCATGCCATCCCCCTCTAGGATGACCTATACCTCCCCGACCACCACCTCAAGCTGGCTGAGCAGGTGGAGTGTTAGTTGGTGCTATAATTATATCCTGAGGACCCGGTCGAGCACGCGGTGCCTGAGAAGTCAGTGGAGGTGCACCCCCCTAAGTATGGGGAAATCCCTCAGCATATGGCGAGTGTCACCACACTCAAAACAAGCTCTCGGAGGGCATGGATTCTATGACTAGGTCAGGCCAGGTCTGCTAGACTAACCGTTAAAAGAACCCTGTGCAGGAGGTGCACTAGATAGTGGTGGTGCATAATAAGTCTCCTGGACCAAAAAGGGGCCAGAATACCACTGGAGGCTGGAAATGCTGAATGAACGGGGCGACTCACATAGCCCCTACCATGACGAACTGGAGCTGGGGAACGAGCACCTCTATAAGTGCCATACTCTCGAGACCTCTTGGCCTCCCTCTCTTGTCTCTCCCGAGATAACATCCCTTCCAATTTTCTAGCAATACTCAAAACCTGCTAGTACGAATAATCCATCTCCAACTCCCAGGCCAAGATAAACCTGATACTGGGGTGGAGTCCCTCGATAAACTGATAGAACCTCTCTCGAACTGTAGCAACCAAAGCTCGTGCATGTCGGGAAAAATCACTGAAGCGAACTGCATACTCTGACATATGCATAGAACCCGGGCACAACTACTCAAACTCTGCACTCCATGCATCTTTAAGACTCTAGGGAACATACTCCCTCAAGAACATTTCCGAGAATTGAGTCCATGTAAGTGAAGTTGTCTCAGCCGGAATATCTAACTCACGACCATGCCACCACTGGTAGGCTACTCCTCTAAGCTAGAATGTGGTAAAGAAAACCCAGTCAACTCTGATACACCCATTGTAAGGATAATACAGTGAAATTTATCCCGAAAGTTGATGCCCTAAACTCGGGCAGAACTAGAGCTACCAGATGCATCGGTATAATATCTATCTTGGTGGACATGAACCCTTTGCTCTAGGGTACGGGATGCGATAGCCTGTACTCCTCCCCCGTCCTGAGATGTGATAGGAGCAACTGGAATCAATCCAGCCTGAGCCAAGATGCTTAACATGCTCGAAAACTGGGCTAGAGTCTCCTATAAGGTTGGTGCAGCAAATGGTACCTCAGGTGCCTGCTCTCCAGTTAGGGCTACTGGGGGCTCCTCTGTAGCAGCACACGCAGGTGCTATAGGTGAACCACGTGGACGTCCTCCGCATCTACCCCGGTCTCAGCCTCATGCAGTTGCAGGATGGGGCGTGGGTGCCTGGTCATCAAATCCTCACCATCTGTGAGAGAATAGAAGACATAAGTTTAGAATTTCGAAGTCAACAATTTCGCACAACAACGAATCAAATAAGTGTAATTTTTCCTACCAGTTCCATAGCCTCATGAATACAAGTACAAACGTCTCCATACCAATCTGTGAGACTCTAATAAACTTTGCTTTCACTCACGACACCTATGAACCTAGAGCTCTGATACCAACTTGTCGCGCCCCAAATCTCCCTCAGTAAGATGCCGTGATGTCACCTAATCTCTACGACTAGGTAAGACTAACAAATTGCGGATTAACATAAATGAAAATAAAATTTAACAACTAGACTACAACAGATAACTATAAAATGATAAAATGCCTCTCGGCATGTACTAGTAACCCAGCACTAGAGTATACACAGAGTTCCCAAAACCCGGACTTCATAAGTCACAAGATACAGAAGAAAACTAGTATCTATATACACCAAAGATTGAGAAAATACAGAAAGGATAAACGATATAGTCGGGAATAGAGTGGGACTCCAAAGCCTGCAGACGTGGGGAGAATATCTTAAAGTCTCCAAAGTCTCGCTGCTCACTGATAATGAGGCTGATAAGAAGTACCTGGATGTGCAAACAAAACATGTGCAGAAGAGTAGCATGAGTACACCATAATGGTACCTAGTAAGTGCCAAGTCTAACCTCAGTAGTGTAGTGATGCAGTTAGGTTCAGGCTCTACTAGGATATATTAATAAGACAGGTGATATAATTAAAAGAAGAAACACGGATAATTTAACAAAAAATAAGTCACAAATAAATAACGACACAACACAATGAGATAAATAATAGGGCACTCCCAAGATATCGTCTCGTAGTCCCAAAAGTAATTACTCAACAGGGGATCTCTCGAGATACCGTCTCGTATTCCAAAAACTAAATATGCAAGGAGATCTCCCGAGGTGTTGCCTCGTAGTCTCAAAATTAAATACTCTACAGGAGGATCTCCCCGGATACCGTCTCGTAGTCCCAAAAGTAAATATGCAAAGAGATCTCCCGAGGTACCGCCTCGTAGTCTCAAAAGTAAATGTGCAGGGGGATCTCCCGAGAACTCGTCTTGTAGTCCCAAAACTAAACAGGCAGCTCAAATCGGTGGAAAAAGCAATTAGCAACAATTATTCTACATGTAAGGTTGATAAAAATCAAGTAAAGGAAGTAATTCAACTAAACACTCTATACAGATTTTCTGTAATTTCCCCAATGTGTGCTAAAATCGAACTCGCTGTTCTATTTGGGGTAGTGTGCAACCCTTGAGGTAAATGAACATTTTGTGAAACATATGTGCTACGCAGGTGATTAATGGTAGAATAGGTTGGTAGTAATTAATTGGAATGAATATAGTACATTGAAGTGATTGGTTTGTATGGGACTCCTTAAAATGACCAAGTTATGTGCAAAAATGTGAACCATGAGCAAATTTGTGGTATAAGAGGAAAGAACTATGTGTAGTTGAAAAAATGATTGAATATATGCAAATTGTTGGACTAACAACGTTGTGTGTGAGTTATTGGGTTATTAAGACTATGTAATGGTGCTTGGAAATGTGTTTCGGGGGCTCTCTAGTAGGTAGATAGGTCTAATTACAAAGGGAACTCTGGCGAAATGTATCTGAAAAATCGAAGTTTGTAAAAATCTAGAAGTAGCATATCATGCTTTCAAAACGAAATGATTTCCAACCCTCATTCGAGGATGAATGATTTTAAGTGGGGGAGGATGTAAGGACCCGTAAAATTTTCTTGTTTAAGAATAATGCCAAACGAGTCCCCGAGTTGTTTTATTGTGGGAATCTTTGAAACAGACCTAAATTGAGTAAAAAAGTACCCCGAGACTTAAAATATAATTTTCCATAAAGTAGGTGTTATGCGACGCACTATGCGATTGCACAACGTGTATGCGGACCACATAATGGTCGCATACCTAGGCAGAATACTGCCCCATTTGAAGTCAACTATGCGGTCCAGTATGAGATCGCATAACGTGTATGTGGACCGCACAATTGGTCGCATACCTGGGCAGTGTGTTCTGGATTTTTGGCCCATCTTGAGGGCCATTGTACGGTCAGATCTGCGAACCGCATGTTAGGAATGCGATCGCATTCCTGACCGCATTCTTGTGTCGGGCCCTATTTTCCTAATTTTTAAAACCCGACCCCAGTTCATTAAAATACCCCTCCCCTTCATTTTTAACCATTTTTCTGAGAGATTAGAAAGAGGAAAGAGTGGGTTCTAGAGAGAGAAAGTCCCAACTTCATCAAATTGGTCTTCCTTCATCACTCAAGCTTGGAACTAATCAAGTAGAACACAAATTTCTTCACCCTAAGAGGTAAGCTTCCACCCCATTAACCCTAAATTCCCAGATTTTGTTAAAATGAAACATGGGTAGGATAGTTCATAAAGATGGGGTTAAGAATCTTGCATGCATGTACCCAATTTACCATAATCTAGTAAGGGAAAATAGGTTGGGGTAACCTTTCACTAAAAAGGGGTTAGTTAATCTAAAAGAACACCTAGTGCTTGGTAGAAAGCTCAAATGAGTTCAAGACATGTTCATGACTCCTAGTTCTACGTTTAAATGTGTCGTGTTGTGAATTAGATCAAAGGTGCTAGAAGGTCCGGTGATTTGAGATAGAAAGTAAGGAAAGATCTTGATACGAGGTATGTATGGCTAACTTTAACCTTTGTAGAATCCACTTGTTGGGTCCGAGTATTCGGTATGTGTACCTTGTTTGGAAGTATGTGAATTGATTGTTCAAACGTGTTGAGACGTAAGATTCTGTTCTCTGATTATCCTAGTTGATTGTCATGCTACCATGCTATATGAGGTTGTGAAAGGTGTTTGATGTGTAATGAACGAAAGATTGATAATGTGGGAATGTGTTAAATAGTTAAAAGCCATACGTGGAAAGTAATGAGAAAGAGTATTGTGAAACGATGTAACTGAATTGGACGATTATGGCAACACCGTGTTCATGAAATTACTACTTGATAAGAGCTATGGTGCCTTGGGCCCAAATAAATAAGTTGTTGATATGAACTTGTATACCTTGAAATGATGATTCTTGTGATGAAATTGTTTATGATATTTGTTGTGAATTTACATTGTCAGACGGGTGGGTTGCGCGCCGCAACACGAAGTAATAAGGTTGATGGGTTGTGGTGATAAGGGTTACCGAGGTAATAAGGATGGGATGTGATTGTTATCAGTACTGAAATGAAAATCTATGAACTCTTGAATATGATGATGTTGAAAGGGGAAAAGGAGAGATTGTGAAACTTGCTTGATTTTGATTGATTCCTTCCACGTGCATTGATTAATTGGTTTTGTTTCTGTCCCTTAATTGTGTATTGTTTGATTGTACTTGGGATAAAGTTTGTTTATACATACTAGTACTATTCCACGGTACTAACGACCCTTTTTCCAGGGGCGCTACATCTTTTATATGGATGTAGGTGGGTCCATAGCAGGTCGCTCAGCTCGCCGTTAGTGGTTCCTTCTCCTCATCCTCTTTCAGTTGTACTGGTGAGCCCCATTTCCTCTCGGAGCCATGTGTAGTTCATGTCATCTCCTCTTTGAGTATATTATGTATTGTAAGGTATAGTCGGGGCCTTGTTGCCGGCAAGTATTGTATAAACTCCTAGTATTCTTAGAGGCTCCGTAGACACTATGTGGGTGTATATATATATTTTGGGCAGTGATTGTATGTGTTCGTAATCGTGGTCCGTGTCGGGAATTGTTGTATCTAATATGTATGAATTGGGAAATCTAGTACAATAATGTAACATGAGGGAAAATTGGACTTGTTGTGGTAATCACGCACTTTTAAGCTTATCTCAATGTTTCACATAAATAATGTATGCTATAAACACGGGGAAACGTGTTGGGTGGGAAAGCCAAATCAGGTTCGCTTGACTGGGGTCATCCGGTCGAGTGCCGGTCGCGTCCCTCGATTTTGGGGCGTGACAAACACTTACCCACTCGATTAACTCGAAATCCCCAAAAATTGCTTCCAAATCCGAAGTCCAAAGCTCAAAATGTGAAGAAAATGGCTAACCCTTGTTTATAAGAATCTTCCCAGGACATCTGCACTTGCGACCACTTAACCGCAGCTGCGCAATCGTAGGTACGAAACACAAACTGCACCTGCACTCCTACCCGCACATGCGCCCATGTATCACCTCTACGGAGACCGCACCTGTGGAGGCTGCCCAATCCACTTATTCTTGCACCTGCGAAGCTCGCACATGCGGTCCCCTATCCGCAGGTGCGACCACACCAAAACAGCAGCACCAACTGCATTTCCAAACTTCAAGCGTTCCGATAACCGTCCTACACCATCCCGAGCCCCTCGGGACCTCAACCAATTACACCAATTGGTCACATACCAATGCATGAACTTAGTCGAACCTTTGGAACTCCCAAAACAACATTAAAACACCGAATAAATCTCGGATTCAAGCCTAGAATTTCTAAACTTCAAAAATACGCCAACGATGCCAAAACCAAACCAAACCACATTCGAATGACCTGAAATTTTACGCACACGTCAAAAATGATGCTATGAACCTATTCCAACTTCCAAAATTCCATTCCGACCCCGATATCAAAATTTCACCCATCGGCCGAAATCGCCGAAATTCTAACTTTCGCCCAATTAACCCAAATTACTCTACGGACCTCGAAAACCAATTCCGAATATGCGCCTAAGTCCAAAATCTTCATATGAAGTTGTGGCATCACCCAAAACTCATTCTAGGGCCGTTTACTCAAAAGTCAAACCTCCGGTCAACTTCCATCACTTAAGCTTCAAAAATAGAAATTTTTCTTCCAATTCCACTCTGGATTATCCGGTAACTGAATCCAACCATGCACCCAGGTCGATATACACAAAGTGAAGCTGTTCAAGATCTTATTCCACCGAACGGATCTTAATTTCTCAAAACGACCGATCGGGTCGTTACAGTAACCCTCTTAGGAATTCTGTCGAACACCTAACATGCGGAATATACTGCAAGGCTCTACAATGGAAATCCCTTCCTCCCTCAACAAATTTTAACAAGAAACTACCCAAACTGGTTCATTAACCCCACATACTACAACCTAGTGTCACATGCATGGCTTCTAACCCCACAATATATTTGAACTCATAACCTCTTGTGTGAAAGTTTAGGATTAGGTATTACCCGGAAAGATGATGATCTAGTGATTGGTTTCCTTGATCTTGAAGACTGGTGGAAGATTGGATGATTGGGATGTTAGGTTTTCTCCTTCTTTTCCTAAAAATCTCTTACCTCTCTCTAGACTCACCGCGTGGGGCGCCACGTGGCATGGAGCGGCAGTGAAAATTATACCTAGAAAGGAAATTTTTAAGAGTTCTGGAGATCCCCACAGGTGCGCCACATGCGGCGGCTCACGAGGTAGCACGGTAGTGTCACATTCTGGAAGCTTTTGGTAATTTGGTCATAACTTTTTGTATGAGTGTTCAAATGACGAACGATTTGAAGCATTAGAAACTAGACTCGAAGATATTACATTTGAAAAGGTGTTCATCACATAACTCATTATATATATGTAGATATGCTCGTCCAAATCTTGGTCTTATGCGTACTCATTTGGAACATTAGTCTATCATGTAATTTCCTACTTGACTTAGACTTAGGCCTCTCCTTAGACCCCACATAACTTATAATATGCCTTGTAAACTTATTATCATATCCAATTGATATCCATCATAATAATAGTCTTCGTCTGAACACAAAATAATATAATTAGCAAACATCAACTTTCTAATAGCGCTTAAGTACTACGAAATTTCCCGAGGTGTCACAAAGGAGTCCAAATGTATGATTCGTTTTCAAAACCAAGTCAAAATCTACTCTCAAATCTCAAATTTTTATTTTTCAAAATATAGTAAAAAATATCCAAAACACCCTTTCAAATTTCCTGAGTTTGATGTTAAAATCCACAAGAAATCGAGATAAAAACCAGAAATTGAGAGAAAATAACTTACTTAATAGCTATGTGTGTGAATCCCCTCCAAAACCACCTCCCACCAAGTCTAGAGCTCAAAATGTGATAAAATGAGGCTAAGTCACCAAATAACCAATTATAAACTAGTTGCGGAAGTCGCATTTACGACCATAGGTTTGCAAATTCGACCTCTGCAAATGTGACCCATGAATAGCAAAAGCGAACAGGTTTGCCCAAGGAATGTAACAAATGTGACCAAATACTTCGCAAAACCGAACACCCTACTGCCCAATACTATGTCACAAAGCAGACTTCTACTTCGCAAATGGGAACACTAGCTGCCTACTCAACTGTCCTAAATGTGAACAATTCCTCGCATTTGCGAGGTCCCCCCAGGCAGTCCCACTATGCAAATGTGATCAAACCTCCGCAATTGCAGCCATCGCAAATTCGAGTACACCTTCGCAAATGTGAGGTCTGCAGAACTATAACCTGAAGAAATGATCAAACTCTCCAAAACATGTACGGAATATACCCAAGCCCTCGAGTCGCTACACCAAACATCTACATAAGTCTATTAACATCATACTAAATTTCTCGCGAGCTAAAATCACCAAAATAATGTCGGCAACCATGAACCAGACATCAAAACGCATCAAAATCACAATGAAACTCAAGAACTTCTAAAATTACAACCAAGCGTGTGAATCCTTCCAAGCCAACTCGGAATGAAACCAAACTTTGACAAAAATTCACAATCACAAAACAGACCAATTAATGGTCCCAAAATAAAAATCCGACCCTAATAGCCACAAAGTCAACTCATGGTCAAACTTATAAAATTTCTAAACCATTAAATTACCAACTTTCGGCAAAAGAGCCAATTCATCCTAGGAACCTCCGAATTAAATTCCGGAGATAGGCCCAAGTCCAAAATCACTACATGAACCTCTTGGAACCATCAAAACACCATTCCATGCTTGTTTCCACAAAAGTCAAACATTGGTTAGCTCTCACAACTTAGGCTTCAAAACTAGGAACTAGGTGTTCCAATTCAAACCAAAACCTTCCCAAAATTAAACTAGTCATCTCCGCAAGTCAAATAACAACAAATACATATACTGGAAATGACTGGCCGAGTCATTACATTCTCCCTCTCTAAAACAAACAATCGTCCTTGATTGAGTATAGAGACATACCTGAAGTACCAAAATTATGAGAATAATAGCTCTTCATAGCATGATCGGTCTCCCAAGTAGCATCCTCGACCGGTTTACCTGTCCATTGAACATTTACCGATGCAATGTTCTTCGAACTCAACTTTTGAACCTGCCAGTCCAAAATGGCCACTGGCTCCTCAACGTAAGTCAAATCGTTGTCCAACTACATTGAGATGAACTAACACAGGTGAGAGATCCTCATAGTACTTCCAGAACATGAAAACATGGAACATCAGATGAATCTAGATAATCTTGGTGGCAAAGCAAGTCCGTAATACACCTCACCAACTATCAATATAACCTCAAAATGAGCAATATACAGAGGGATCAACTTGCCCTTCTTCCCGAACCTCATCACACCCTTCAGCATAACTCTTTTGCCTGGACAATGATGTATGAATGTGCTCCTTAAGCAATTTCATCTTCTCCAAAGCAACATGAACCAAGTCAATGCCCAACAACGTAGCCTCCCTAGGCTCAAATCTACCAGTCAGAGAACGATATCGCCGCCCATATAAGCCCTCATATGGAGACATTTGGATGCTCGGCTGGTAAATGTTGTTATAGGCGAATTCTACTAAAGTTAGAAACTGATATCACTAATCCCTCAAATCAATGACACAGGCTCACAACATGTCTTTCCATTATCTGAATAGTATGCTCGCACTGCCCGCCCATTTGTGGAAAAATGTCGTACACAGCTCGACCTGTGTACCTAGCTCACGCTACAAAATGCAATATAAATTGAGTGCCTCGAGTCGAGATAATAGACACGTGAACACCATACAGGCGAACAATATCTCTTAGATAAATATGAGCCAGCTGTGCAGAGGTGTAGGTAGTCATGACTGGAGTAAAATGGGCAGACTTGGCCAGTCTATCCCCAATAACCCAAACACTTTCAAATCCCTGCAAGGTCCGTGGCACCCCAACCAAAAAATACATAGCGATATGCTCTCACTTCCACTATGTTTTATCTAGCCTCTAGAGAAAACCACCAGATCTTTGATGCTCGAATTTAACCTGCTGACAATTAAAACACCGTGCCACATACTCAACAATATCTTTCTTCATCCTTCTCCATCAGTGGTGCTTCTTCAAATCATGGTACATTCTTCGCAGCACCCGGATGAATGGAATACTCCAAACTATGGGCTTCCTCAAGAATCAACTCTTGCAACCCATCCACATTAGGCACACAAATCCGGCCTTCAAGCCTTAATACCCATCATTACAAATAGTCACCATCTTAGCGTCACAACACTACACCGTGTCCTTAAGGAAAAGCAGGTGGGGATATTTATACTTACACACCTTGATGCGCTCCAACAAGGAAAATAATGATACAACACAAGAAAGAACCATATTACTCTTTGAAATATCAAACCTCACAATCTTGTTGTACAAAGCCTTAATATCCAAAGCTAATGGCCTCTCCCCAGCTGGAATAAAATCAAGACTCCCTATGCTCTCCATCTTCCTACCCAAAGAGTCGGCCACCATATTGGCCTTCATAGGTATTATAAAGAATGGTGATATAGTCCTTTAGTAGGTCTAACAACCTCTGTTGCCTCAAATTCGGTTCCCTTTTCTTGAATATGTGTTGAAGACTCTAGTGATCCGTGTATACTTCACCAGACACACGATAAAGATAGTGCCTGCAAATCTTAAGCACGTGAACAATGGCTGCTAACTCCAAATCTTGCACTAGGTAGTTCTTCTCATGGTGCTTCATCTACTGCAAAGCATAAGCAATCCCCCAACCATCCTGCATATATATACATACAATGCCAACTCGTGAAGCATCACTGTATACTTTAACTAGAACTGGAGTTGTAGTCGAGGCACTCTTAAGCTTCTGAAAGCTCTCCTCCAACTCGTCAGACAACCCTTAATCGGGCACCCGTTTGTATCAACTTAGTCAATTGGGTTGTGATAGATGAAAAATTATCCACAAAGCGATATAATCCCCAGCCAAATATAGAAAACTTCGGATCTCAGTAGCTGCACAAGGCCTGGGCCAACTCTAAACTACATCAATCTTCTTCTGATCCGCCTTAATCCCATCACTAGACATCACGTGAACCAATAATGCCGCCAAGTATAACAAAAGCTCTTACTTGGAAAACTTAGCATATATCTTATACTCCATAAAAGTTCGGACCACGATCCTCAAGTGCTGCTCATTCTCCTTTCAGGTGCAAGAATACACCAATATATCATCAAGAAACACAATGACAAAGGAATCTAGATAAGGCTAAAACACATTGCTCATCAAGTGCATGAAAGCTATTGGGAGAATTATCCAGCCCAAAATACATCACCAAGAACTCATAATACCCATAACGGGCCTTGAAAAATGTCTAAGGAATATCTGAATCCCTTACCTTCAACTGATGGTACCCCGATATCAAGTAAATCATCAAGAATACCATAGAGCCCTGAAGTTGATCAAATAAAGCATTAATACGTGGCAGTAGGCCGATATAACTAATACTATGAACCACAGATCGGGAGATAACTTAAGCCTACATAAATACCGATCAAAAGAATGAGGAAACTAAAGAGTTACATCAACGAAGTAAATCAGGAATCTGATTATTGGACCCAGAAGTTATAGGAATCATTATTGAGAATATAGTAGAATCACTCTTAATATTAGAGGTGCAAGTAGCACGACAACTATATTCTATAACGGCTCTACGATAAAGCTAGTTAGAAGAAGTACCATAAGAAGTCAATATAGAGCTCCCACCGGATTGTATAGGCACCGGAGGTGCAAGTATTATAATAGAGATTCAAATGGTGAATGTGATTTATACCTATGTGGGAGGGAGGTTATGAAAAAAGATAGAAGAATGTAAGGTTATATTTTAAAGTAAGTAAGCTAAAGGTGAAAAATGTGTGAAATACTCAAGTATAAATGGATGAGAGTGGTCCATACTTCAGGTAAAAGACTAGAAGCGTTGGGATTCAGTATCCATGGATGCTATAAAGTACGGTTATGGAAGAATAGTATCACCCCTAGGATAAATCTAACTACTCCTGATATCCCCGATGAGATGTGAGCCCTAGCAGCAATGTTACATAAAATATCAAGTTACTAGTGGTAGATGATGAATCAACATTAAGGTGAACCAACCATATATAGATAAAATTTCAACAATATAGGATGAGATTAGACCATCAGTCTTAAGGATAAGCAAGGAGAGTAACCTGGAGTTGGTTGCATCAGTAACGATAAATCGAAGTAATAATTATGGTGTAGTATAGCTTATGTAGATGCAGTAAAGTCATACGAATTGATAACCAGGTCTACAGAATAAGATATATCCATATTCGCAAGTTCTACAAATTACCGAGCGAAGAACTTCAGTACACCTATAGATGCCTAGAGAGGCATCCTATTAAACCTTGTATATGTTTACAAAGTAAGGCCTAGAGATTGGCTAAAAGCTGGAGGAAAAAAGAGAAGAGAGTCACATAGGAACACTTACAAGGTTAGTATCGTAGAGGCTGCATGATAGAAGGTATCAACAATTACGAGATTGAAAGGAATTCGATCACAAGTCATGGCGTGGGAAAGAGGCCTAAAGAGGGAAATGTCTTGGCCTTTGGAATTATTCACAGAACAACTGCCTAAATGGAAAGGAGGGTATTAAGGTATCCACAAGAGCTATAAATTATGAAAATGAAAAGAGAATCAGTCAACATTCGAGGAAGAATGTTCTAAAAGGGGGAATGATGTTACCCATGCAATATTACGTCAATGTTACGTTCCGCAGTATTGTATTACGATGATGTTACGCCTTGCAGTACTACATTACGATGATGTTACGTTTTACAGTATAAATTATGACGATGTTGCACCCTATAGTATTATACGTTGAATTTTTTGTAAGGTAATTTAAATCAATACAAGAAAAATATTATTTGGAGATTATACGGATTATGCTATTTCTAACGAATAATGAGTAAATTCGTGAAGGTGAGAGGGGAAGCAAGTCAAAGAAAATAAATTTTCGTCCAAGTTTGGCATGTTAGGATAAAATTCGGGCCGAGCGTTAATACCCGATATTTATGGACTAGTACCATACAAGGTACTATATGACCATGATAGTAGGATGTATAAAGTGTATTAAAAATAAGTAGAACATTAAATAATTTCAGATAATTCTTAATTACGCGGATAATTGGTTAATTACCAGGTAACGAAACATTACCTAATTACCTAATAAGCGGATAAAGACTAAAATCCCCCCCACCCCATGTGGCAGCAAGCCACTTTCCAAAGAATGGCTCTTAGTCACCTTTAATTAGGTGGCAACTTAATAGGTTCATTACACGACATTTTCATGTCTAATGTTCTCATTTTCTAACACTACAATCAGCAAGCTTGAAGGCTCACTAAAGATCAATAATTCCATACTAACCTCAAAGATTCCAACAACAAGCATGAATGTATAATCAGAACTTTAGAAATTCCAACAAGCTTCCAACAAGATTCTTACGACCAAATCAATTCCAGCAAGAATTATTAGAATCTTAACAATATAAAAATTTTGCGGTTCTAAAAGAGTACGGTGCAACCTTTTTCAAGAATATCATAGGTATTTTTCTCTCCTCCAGGTATGTTAAGGTTATCTCTTCTTTCCTTTTGGCATGATCTATACGACACAAGCGAAACGAGCAAATGCACAACTTCCATAAAATACTCTATTCATGTGTCAAATTATTCTATCATTTTTTCATGGGTCTCAGAAATATGTAAGTTGGTAAAGTTTATTTCATGATATGAATCAGAGGCATAATGGATTTATGACGTACCGAGAGATTTTATTAACGTATTTCATATGCATTTCATGCATTTATACATGCACATTGACCCATGACCAAACGGAGTTATATACGTGTATATATGTAAATTATATGTATATGGGATATGGGAAAAGGTTACGATGTTATATACGCACCACCACCTGATCAGCTGGTATACGTTGATGATTTTGTCCACAATGGCCGAGATGCTATGATGGGATGCCCTCAGAGGCCTAGTGATGTTATAAAATATGTACCTATGCACGACATGACATTCATAGGTATATGCGTGACACTATAATTATTTCATGATTTATGGAGTTATCCAGACTTACAGGTGGAGTCATTTACTCTATAATTCTTCCATGTCTTTTATGTACTTATTTATGTGCCTTACATACTTGGTACATTATTCGTACCAACATCCCTTTTGCCTGGGGACGCTATGTTTCATGCCCACAGGTCCCAATAGAAAGGTCGAGAGCCCTCCAAGTAGGCTATCAGCTCAGTGAAAGATGTTGGTGCGCTGCATTTGCTTCGGAGTTGCTTGTTTGGTTAGTATGATTTAGACATTTATTGTTTGGCATGGAGGGATCCGTCCTGACCTTTATGAAAATTATGTATTCTTAGAGGCTTTAGACAGATGTTATGTACGTAAAATATTATACGGCCTTATCGGCCTATATTCAGTATACGAGTGGATATTTTGGTCTTATAGGCCCGTATATCTTATGCATAAGTTCGTATCACATGTTGTATTCTACTTATCTCACGGAAGCCTTCCGAATCAGTTATCTATGATAAGTATGACATGAAAAGATACGTTATGTTGGTACTCGGTTGAGTAAGGTACCAGGTGCCCGTTGCGGCCCATAGGTTTGGGTCGTGACATCATCGGAGAACATCTGAAATGATTAGACTGATCCACCTGAGGCGATACCATGCTTTAATAGCATTCCAGTTTGATTCACCATATGTGGGTATTATAATCATATACAATTCATGAAATTTCCCTTTTTTTTCTTCAAATCATTATTCAATCAAAGGCCCAAACGTCATCCTTCATTTATTACAATTACACCCTCATTCTACTACCAGGGTAGCATTCCATCTCTTCTAAATGCTACTAGTCTTAGACTCCTTTGAGTTCATTCAGGCTATACTGAGCTTTATACAACTTAGAGAAACCATTATCTCTCTTGTTTTCATGGGCTTAATCCTGAGGACTTATACATTTATAATCACCTCCTCTCTCGCCCTTTCTTATCATTACTCTTGTCATAAAACCTTGTTTTTTACTATACTTTAGCTTGCGAACTACACATATCTATTTATATTACTCGCAACCTTCCTTCAACCTGATTGAAACATAGATTTCCTTATGTCATTCTTGAACATCAAAAGAGACATCACATCGTCTCTAACTCGTCTTTACTCTCTTAATTAGACTCCTTGATAACTAGAAACCATAGGCTGGAAGACATGCCACTGACGACGGCGCTATCCTTCCTGGATACTGAATCCCCGCGCTTGTAGCCTTCTATCCAAAGCATGGACTATTCACAACCTTCTACATTAGAGTATCTCATATGTTTTTCACCTTTACCTTACTTACCTTAAAATATTGCATCACATCTTTTATCTCTTTCATGACCTTCCTTTCACGTAGGTATAATTCATATCCACAAGTTGAAGCTCTATTATAATACTTGCACCTCTGGTGCATACATAATCCGGTGGGATACTCATACTGATTTCTTATGAGGCTGGTGTTATTCTAACTTGATTTATCGTAGAGCCATTATAGAACATGGCTATTGTACTATCTCTCTTGTACCTCCGATATTAATATCGATTATGCAATGTTCTCAATCACGAGGTCTCTAATATTCTGGGTCCAACAATTAACCTTTGATTTACTTAGTTAATGTAATCCTTTAGATTCCTCTTCCTTCTGATCAACCTTCATGTATGCTTAAGCTATCTTCCAATATGCGGCTCCTGGTATTAGTTATTATTTTAGCCTTTCATGGGCACTATCGGATATCCATGATACAATCTTCAAACAATTTAATCCTTTGTCTATGAACTAGACTCAATTCTTCCTTTTAACTTATACCGGAACCTTCTACGACTGTATGATTTCTAACATGTATGTTGCATGGATAATACTCTGAACTCTTAAGTGCGTTCATAAGGTAACCAACTCTGGATCATTGATCGAATAATTCATTTTGTTCATTCTCAACTTTCTTTAAACATAAGCTATTACTTTCGTTGGTCTTTCTTCTCCCTTGTTGCGTGCATACTTAGCTTATCTTAGTGCCCACACATATTGGAATTCCATACAACTCATATGATCTTGAATATCACTTCTTATTTTTCTCCCCGTTCATTAGCCACGGTAGGTGCCTCCTTCTTATGGAGTGCATACAATGTTGTTGTGAAACTTTTGTTACATGACCATTTCCTCTTTAGGTCACTGGGCTTAGGTTGAAGCCTTCTTCCTTATTTCCTCAGCTACTCTTTCATTGTAGTACTTAGGTATCACCCTCCGATTCTTGCAAAGCTACGAACTTATTACATCGTTTATCCGCTGGAATTTTTTATGTTCTTTCTTACTTGTAGTTATCCTTACTTACTTACCTTCATGCCCTTGTGATTGTAGGGTTGCTTCTGAACTGTTATTTTTACTGTCTTCCTAGGGGCACTCTCTTTTATTCTTGTAATACTAATACGGTACCTTTACTACCTCAACTCATATCTTGATATTTCTCAAGGTTACGATGTCATATATACGAGACTGAATGTCTCATGTTGGAGTTCACTATGTTTATCTTGCACGATCTGCTGATCTGTTTGTATCCTATTTTCTAGCCATAACTAAGCTTTTCCTGAATCAACTACTGAATACTCGTTGACACATTCTCATATCAGTATTCCGCATAATCATTCTTAGATTATTTCTTTTGTCTTAACTTACCTCTCGCGTTGGCTCCTTATTTATCAAAAACATCCCGGGTCGGTTGCCTTACTTCCTCTCCTTGATGTCGTGCTTGCATAGTGTTCTGGAGTCATAGCATATCCGTAGGATTTGAATAAGTGCAATCTCATTCCTTTCTCATTGTTTTTAATCGCATTCTTCCTTTACCATTCCGTAGTTACTAGAATCACTTAATTCTTACTTAATGTCACACCACTCCATATTCCCCTCTTCAGGGGAGTACTAAGATTTAGTGTTACGATGATCTATGTATAAGTGTTTTACCTCTTCATCTTTGGCATCTTTTCACATCATCGATGACCCTTACTTACCTTGCGGTAATCGTTATGTATCAAGGATAATAAAATTTCTTACTCGCGAGGGGGACACTTAGTGTAAATGGCACATACAGTCCCTTAAGATTAACTTTGAACACATTTCTTACTTTAGGGAATCATCTCCCTAAGTGACCATTCTCTGAATTTCTTATGAACCTTCTTCTGTTCTCCATTCTATTATCGTCGCGAAGAAATCTGAAATTCTCACGATACCGACTATTATCAAATCACTCAGTCCCTAATTCATGTTTAGTTTATCTTGTTCATCAGTCCATGCCGATTTCTATTATTTTAGGGTCTAGCTTTTCCTTCTGGTAGATGCGTTGGAGTCACGAACTTATTTCTCGAAATGAGGATATGACTTTATGGCCTATAATCTTTTGTTGTGTTAAGGCATGTCACCTCTCGTCTTTTCCTTCATTTGACCATAGAGTCTATAATACCGTCATATTTTTATCTACCGTTGTGATCTATGTATCATCTATTACTCATAATGCTTTATTGACTCTTTTCTTATTTCCCGCTAACATTTATGTCTATCACATTATTCTGAAAACTTCAACAAGACATTCTTTTTCTTTTAGCTCCCCTTTCCTCCGTCCAGTGGCTTTTCAGGTTGCTCAACGTTCTCGCTCTACTAGGGACGAAAGCCATTCTCAGGTAATATTTATCCTTTGAAGGCTTTCAATGCTTATTTTCTGAATTCTTGATCATGCTAGTATTCACATCTAATCGTAATAGTCTAGAGTGCAGGGTTTCTCAAAAGCAGATCTATTAGCATGTTTGCAATATCCTTCGAAAATGTCAACTAACGCAAATAATCCATCCACCACTTTGGGTCACTCTTACCCCAGCCGGATCCTGATATTCCGTCCTTTTCTTAACTACACTCGTTAGCCCCCATAGGGCATAACTGAGATGGGTGTGTAAAATTATGCATACCTCTATTACTGTAGAAGGTAACTCACAATGCCTATATTTTTCTGCCTGAGTTGAAAATACCGATAATATTCATTAACTTGTACCTCGTACCCTTCTCATCTTGCTTTTTTACTTGTTGAAGCTTGTATCTACCTTCTGAAAATCTCATTTCCTGTCTCCATAGGGGGCGAGACCGGCACCCGGTGCCTCACCTATTCTTCGGTACCAACTTGCGACTAAGGGACTCTGAACATATAATGTCATACTTTTTCCATGGGCCACATTGTAAGACAATTTGCGAACGGTGACTAAACATCAATATAAAGTTAGGCCGAAAAGGCTGACATAACTACTACACCTGGCAAACCAACAAAGTATACATACAAGGCTTGCAAACCCAACATACTGCACTAACTGACAGGATATGTCTACAAGTCTCTACTGATGGATGTAATGTGATCAGAATAGGGCCCTGACATATCCATTATATATATATATATATATATATATATATATATATATATATATATATATATATATATATATATATATATATATATACCTATATACAAAAGATGTACATAAAATTCTAGACCCGACAACTCTGAAGGATGCAGAGCTAATCGATCAAGCTGAACTCGAGCAACACCTACTGAGGAGGTCTACTCGTATGTCTGTCTGAACCTGCACGCATGAAATGCAGCGTCTCCGGCAAAAGGGGCGTCAGTACGAAATAATGAACCGAGTATTTAAGGCAATAGATTAAATGAAAGCTAAAACTGAACTGATAATATAATAACTGAGAGTCAAAGATAATATGAAGATATTGTTACCTAATGATAATGACTCAACTCTCTCAATATAGTAAGTAAAATAGTTGTCCAGCCTTATAGGTCTCCGTATATATAATTGCTCTGTTGTAGTAGGCTCACTCATAGGAGCTCGGCCATACTAGGCTCTATATCTCGGCTATGCTGGGCTCACTCATAGGAGCTCGTCCGTAGTAGGCTCACTATATAACTTACCATATGATCAGAGGTTGCCCAATAGAGGCCTGCCCAATGATTATAGCTCGATGGTGGTGAAAATACTGTAATATTGTGTGTGTGTGTGTATATATATATATATATATATATATATATATATATATATATATATATAAAAAGAACCTATTCTATCTTGACTGGAAGGAGACAATACAGCAACAACAACCCAGTAAAATCCCACCAGTAGGGTCTGGGGAGAGTAGAGTGTACACAGACCATACCCCTACACTAGAGGGGGTAGAGAGACTGTTTCTGGGAGACCCTCGACTCAGAGACAATAGACCTGTGACAACAAAACCCCAAAAATAATACCAGCAATGTGATAGAGAGCAAATAAATGAAAAAGCGGTAACACTAATATTATGCAAAAGTGTGAAACACAACATAAATCGCTAGCATTGCTAGACAAAAGACTATCATACTCGTCGGTACAAAGGAGACAATACTCACTTGAATATAAAGTCCCGATAAGGGAGAATACTGTAACTTTTAAGACTAGGATAATGTATATAAATTCGCGAGTATAAACTTCTCTTTATGCCTCATTATCAAACACATGTAATTACGAGATCATGCCAAAATGAAGGAAGGGCTTAGGCTTAACATACCTGAGCTGGTTATCTGGACAATCCCTCTAACACACGAGAATTGTGACAAAACATGTGACGGCAAAATCGGAGTAGGAAAAAATTAATATGATATTCTTGAGAAATATTGCACCGTGCTCCCTTAGAATCGCGAAATCCCGTTGCTATAACATTACGTAGTCTTGTATGATTTTTGGTAGCAAAGTCACGTTGATAACATTTTGAATGAGTCGTTGAAGCTTCCATGTCATTGTACAGATTCAAAAAATGAATTATAAAGGTTTTCTTAACCTTTAGGGCTGGGCGCTACTTTGTTGCTTAGTTGGCCACCCAAATCTCTTAAAATACCACCTAGAAGAATGATTTAAGAGTCATATGTTGTGACTTTGTGAGCTGCCACTTTAGTCCTTATCCAATATTATCCACTTAATTCCTTAATTAATTTGTTAATCTCTCATTAATCAATTACCCACATAATTAAGAATTATCTCAAATTACTTAAAATACTACCCACTTTTAACACACCTTATACACCTTACTATCATGGTCACATGGTACCTTGTATGGCATTAATCCATACAGACCGGGTATTATAGCTCGGACCATATTTTATCCCAAATTTCCAAACTTCGACGAAACATATTTTCTTCCATTTGCTTACCCTTTCACATTCACGAATTTACTTATCATTTATTTGAAATATAATCTCAAAATAATTTCCTTCCCAAACTTACGTCGATTAGCTTACGACGAAACTTTAACATACGAAAATGTGAAATGTAACATCTCATTTCCGAGCTTTCATCAATTTACTTATGACATTCTTTCACGTACAAAAACATGGGGTGTACTAGATATGCCTCCTTATGCCACCGCATGCTCATCTCACCACCCTTATACTCCACACAATGATAATCAATGCGCACAACATGTCCACATATACCACAATATCACAAAACAACAATGCCCAAAGTTTCATCAAAATATAAGCTCAAATCTTAAGAACAAGTTGCACAAAACACGACAGAAGAAAAAATGTGTGGAGGAGAGTTCAATAAATAAAGCATGACTAATGTATTCTCAAAGTGATTTAAGCATGTTTCGTATAAAATACATCACAGAATTAAGGCATATTATAGCATAAGGTGTAATCATGTTATAAGTCACACATACGCCCGTGTACATACTCATCACCTAGTGTACACGTCGTTTTTCATATATCATAGGAAATTGATGCCAACTCTTAAGGGGTATTTCCTCACACAAAGTTAGGAAAGATACTTCACATAAACAAGCCAATTCAATACTCCAGAAATGCTTTTCCATTAAAATTCACCTCCATCCACCTCAAATCTAGCCAAAATGACTCAATAATATGGAACAATGCTGAAGTAATCACTTCCGAACAATAAAGGCCCAATCATTACCCAATTCCCAAAAAATCAACAAAAATCAACCCAGGCTCGTCCGATCAAAACCCGATTCGAGGGTTAGATCTCGAATACCCATAATCATACGAGTCCAAATATAATTAGTATTCAAAGTTGAGTCCAAATCGACACTCAAATCATAGATTTTTATTTTTCAAAACATTATAAAAATTTCCTTCATATTTTATGATTTAGATTTTAAAATCCATAATAAATAAATTTATAATATCAAAATTTAATGAACACGATGTAGGCAATAGCTATACGTGAAAATAACCTCCCAAATCACCTCCGACGAAGTTTAGGGCCCAAAGGGTGATTAAATGAGACTACGTCCCAAAATAACTAGCTATAATGCGACCCGAGGATCGCAAAAGCAAACCTTGTCTGACCCAGCAATGTCGCACATGTGACAAAATACATCGCAAAAGTGAAGCCCCTGCTGCCAGATACTATGTCGCAAATGCAACTTCTACTTTCCAAATGCGAAGACCAGCTGCCTACTCAGCTGTTGCAAATGCGACCAATTCCTTGCATTTGCAAGGTCCCCCATACAGCCCTCACTTCTCAAATGCGATCAAATCTTCACAATTGCGGCCATCGCAAATGTGAGCCGACCTTTGCATATGCGAGGTCTGCAGGGCCAACAGCCTGAAGCATGGATAAAAACTCTTCGAAACACATCTGGAATTCACCCGAGCCCTCTGGGCTTCACAGAAAACATCTACACAAGCCAATTAATAACATACAAACTCTCTACCAAGCTTATAAATACAGTATAACAACTGTAACCAAGAATCGAACACCAAAACGCATCAAAATCACAATAAAATTCAAAAACTTCTAAAATCACAACCAAATGTCCAATTCCTACCACACAAACTCGTAATGACACCAAATTTGCACATAAGTTTCAAATGACAAAAACTTACCTATTCAATCGCGATAGCAACAAAGACAACCCATGGTCAAACTTATTAAATTTTTAAACCTTTAAATTGCCAACTTTCGGCAAAAAGAGACAATTCATCCTAGGAATCTAAAAATTTATTTTGTGCATACGCCCGAGTCGAAGATCACCCTATGAACCTATTGGAACCATCAAAACACCATTCCAAGGTAATTTTCACGGAAGTCAAACCTGGGTGAACTCTCACAACTTAGGCTTCCAAACTAGAAACTAGGTGTTCCAATAAATCCAAAATCTTCCCGAAACAAAACCAACCATCCATGCAAGTCAAATAATAGTAAATAATCATACATGACGCTTCAAAAAGGTGAAAGGAGACCCAACTATACAAAATGACCGGCCGAATCACTGCAATAATTATTGGATAGAGACATGACGGGCTCGCCTAAGTTTCAGCATATTTGGGGTAGAAGAATTGAGTTGCTGAAATATGGATTTTCTGCATTTGTCTTTAAAATTAGAATTTTCCAAATATATAAAAAATTGAGATGGGTTTTGACCCGGTTGAAGCCATTTTAGTCCAGTTTCTCGTGGTTGAAAAAATTCATCATCCCGACATTTCTACAAGGAGTTATAGATATTTTACCAAAAGAGAGTTAGTGTAGACACCTGACATACAAAGGTAAATGCAGACCATATGTGAACTATGTGGCCCGTATGTTCATCCTTAGACTCTAACACAATTTTGGATAGCAACTTCCATAAGTTATTTAAGGTTGAGTTTTGTAATTTTTCTTTCATTTACCAACTCTTGGAGCTCGATTTTGAGAGGATTGAAGCTAGGTTTCATCCATAAGCTTGGGATAAGTGATTCTTACCTAAAACTATAGTTTTATACATTAATTTATCACTAGATTTAACGTCAAATATGGATTTGAACAAGAGAACTTGTGGATCTTGAGACCTAGAGCTAGAATCAGCCAAATTGAGTTTTGAATACCCAAATAGACTCCAAATGAAAACTAAACACATATTTGGACTCGATAAGGAATGCGCTACCAGAGTTTAGAACTGGTCTAGATATTTGACCAAGTGGGCATGGTTAAATTTTGGGTTGATTTTTTCAATTCTTCAAAGATTGTAGCTTCCTTGACGGGGGTTGCTTCCAGTAGCATTGTTTGGCACCCTTGAATGATATTTGGTTAGGTTTTGGACGATTGGAGGCCAATATCAAAGGAAATAAATATTGGAGAGTTAAATTGGCTTTAAAGAGGTAAGTATCTTTCCTAATTTTGGCGTGAGGGAATTCTACCAAAAATAATGACTTTATACTATTTGGTATGTTTTGGGGACAATATATATGCGAGTTGGTGAGCATATACTCATGTGTGTTGGTTTATTCATGATCAGGATAGATGTTAAGATTCTTATTCCTTGATTTGATAACATGTGCAACTTATGAAATTCTCTATTTATTGGTATTACACTGTCACGACCCCAAATCCTAACCGGCTGTGATGGCGCCTATCGTGGAACTAGGCTAGCCGACTACCGCATGTTCCCAATTTCCTTTGAAAATCTCATTTGAGTTTCAAGCATTTCATAACAATATACAGAAATTTACTTAATATAATATGCCAAATTTTTATACAGTACTGCCATCCCCAAAACCCGGAGCCAACATGTCATGAGCATCTAGTGAAATAATCCAAAATAAACTATTATAATACAAAACTCCGAATCAAACTAAATACAACAGGAAGGAAAAACAGAGATGCTGCAAACACTGAACAGATACCTCTATATCCCACGATCCGGCTCCACTGCGATATATAAAAGCTAATGCTCGATGTCTGCTCCTGAATCTACACACAGAGGTGCAGGGAGTAATGTGAGTACGCCAACTCAGTAGTAATATAAATAAATCAAGTCTAAGTAGCAAGGAATCACATAAAAATCAATGCCATCAAGTCACAATATACACAGCCATATTTTTCAATTGTATAACATAGATATACAAACCGTCATGCCTTAAAAATAAACTTCATAAAAGTCCTTTAAAGAATGCACATTTGTAAGAACTTTTTAACAAAGGTTTGGTATGCAAATGAATGTAGTAAAATCACAAGTAGCCCCTCGGGAAAAAACATTTTTCATAATAAGCCCCTCGGGCATGCCTCACGATCCCTCGGCACCTCACAATCACTCAGCACCTCACAGTCACTCAAGCCTCCAATCACTCATCACTCGCACTCGGTGCGCTCACTGGGGATGTGTACAGACTCCGGAGGGGCTCCTTCAGCCCAAGCGCTAATATCACTCAGCACCTCACCATCACTCTTGGCCCTCGGCCACACTCGGTGGAACCACTCGAAAATCCCCTTCGGGCGAAGTAGTAAAACAGGGCACTCGACCCGAAAACATCATTTTAATGCTCATGTAGTGTAAATATGTAGTGTAAATCAGGCTGAGTTTCAATTAAAATAGTATGCACCATGATGCTAAGTAAAATCATCAACAGGTAGTGAGGAAAATAGTAGTAAAACGCCCTCAAGGGGGTATAAACAGATCGGCACGATGCCTCAAACACGGCTTATAGCCCAAATATTTCACAAATCTTTAGAACATACTTTAACATAAGGTTTTGAGTAAATATGCAACTCATTAGTCATCGCGGAGAGGACCTAGTCCAATCCAAAAATCAGTACGCGCCACATACTCGTCATCCGAGATCTGCGCCTTTCCAAATTCAGTGAGAAAATAATGCAGTCTGGGGTTCCATACCCTCAGGACAAGATTTAAGACCATTACTTACCTCTACCGGGCCACAACACTAGTCCGCTATGCCTTTTCCCCTCAAATTGGCTCCCGATTGCTCTGAATATAGCCAAAACCAGTTAACATTATCAATATATACTCAAGGAACACAACCCAATCGAAAATTATCAATTAAATCAAAAATCTCGAAATTCGGCCAAACCCGAGCCTCGGGCCCACATCTCGAAATCCAAAAATTTTTACATCACCAGAAACCTCATCCTCCCATGATTCTACTCATACCAAAATCATCAAAATCGGATCACAATAGCCTACCCAAAACCTCAAAAGAAATCCCAATTCTTTCCTCCCATTTTTCCAACTTTTTCCTACTCAAATCCTCAATTTTCAAGCATAATCCGAACAAAATAGCATAGGAATGATGTTAGCAACCAAAGAACTTACCTTTGCTGAAGAATCTTGAATTTCCCTCTCAAAATCGCCTTCAATGGACTCCTCCCGCATGCAAATTGATGGAAAATAAGAAATTTCACGCAGGGTCCTTTTTATACTGTTCTGCCCAGTCATTTCCGCACCTGCGGATAATTGGCTGCACCTGCGGTCCCAGGTGGGTGTGGGTCCGCAGGTGCACACTTGTGAAACTCACTTAACGGGCCAATTCCCGCGCCTGCGGCCATTTCACCGCACCTGCGGCATCGCAGGTGCGATGCTCCTTCCGCACCAGCGACATCGCAGGTGCACAAACTCCTCGCACCTGCGGACCATTCCTTACTCAGCCAAATCTCGCACCTACGGAGCCCTGTCCGCTCCTGCGGAACCGCACCTTCGGCTCCCCTTCCGCAGGTGTGAAAACACGAGCAACCAGCAAACCTGCAAATTTATCAAAAATCACTCCAAATTTCCCGTCAACCATCCGAAATCAATCCCGAGCCCCTCGAGGCCCCAACGAAACATACCAACATACCCCATAGCATTATTCCAACTTAGTCGACCTTTGAAACACCAAAAACAACATGAAAACACCAAATTTACATCAAATTCAAGCCTAAGAACTTTGAAACTTCTAAATTTCGCCAACTACGCCGAAACCAACCAAAACACCTCCGATTGACCTGAAATTTTGCAGACATAACCAAAATGACATTACGAAACTGTTCAAACTTTTGGAATTCCATTCCGACCTCGATATCCTATTTTCCACTGCCGACCGGAAATCACCAAATATTAACTTTCGCCAATTCAAGCCTAATTCTACACCGGACATCACAAAAATATTCTAAACACACTCCTAAGTCCCAAATCACCTAACGAAGATATCCGAGCCATAAAATCCGTATTCCGAGGTCGTTTATCAATAAGTCAACTCTCAGTTGACTTCCTCAACTATTAGGCTAATTTAAAAGGCTAAATGCCTAAACTCTCACCATAACCACTCCGGACCCAACCTAACTGATCCAACACATCAAAAACAGGATAGCGATATATAACAAATGCAGAAATAGGGGAAACGGGGTAAATCTCACAGAACGACCGGCCGGGTCGTTACATACACCCTATTTTGTGCGAGTCAAAATAAGATTTAACTTGTGGTTTCCATGTTGATCGTAAAAAAGAGTTGCCACCTTATATTTAAAGGTATAATAGGCTACCTATTTAATACTTAGGGTATTTTCTTTATTAGCCTTCTAACCAGTGAGATTATGGGTAAGGGTTCCTGTTCTTCTAAGGGGAATGTGTTAAGCACCCCTTAAAATCTACCTGAGGTAGCTCCATAGGACTTAGACTAGGCTTAAAGGATTAGTTGTTTATATTCTGCTTAATTAGTGTTAAAGGGGTATGGCTTAATATATATATATCTATATTAGAACTTGATGTTTGAAAAGAGGATGTGTAGATTTGAAAGGATATAAGTTTAAAAGGGTCTTTCAAGATAACGTTGTATGTATATGTAATTGAAAGAGTTTAAAAATATTTCCATGATGTTTTATATTTATGAAACATTTAAGAAAGGGCTAGGCCACAAAACACATTGTATTTAAAGAATATGGCTATTCATGTAACTCTAATAAAATAAAGATGTTGTAAGAAAGTGAGCCTAAGATGTAGTTTGGCTTTCAAAATCTTAATTCTTAGACCTGAGGAAATAGTTTAGAAATCATTCGCGGGGCGGTAGCACTTTGTTTTAGAAGGCCGGATTTGGATTTCATTTTTTGGTTTTGTAAAGAGATATTGTTGTCCTTTGATAAGCTATTTTGGGGTTCAAAGTGTTCATGAAATGTTAGTAAAATATAAGATATTAATAGCATGAGCAGTATATGATTAACAAATTAAAGTTATTTACTATTAAGACTATTGTTGCTTTTAATCCTACATCCTTTAGGGCTTGCCTAAGTTGCGTACATGAATCAAAAGGTAAATTTTATGAAACTTGCTTACATTTTATCATATATGATAAGTGTAGTGTCATATGCACGAGAGAAACAAAAATAGCAGAATGTAATAAAGCAGTAAAGGTTAAGGAAAGACTCTAGTTTGGGCCTCAAAGAGGTAGGCCCGGCAAGCAACAGGTACAGACAGTAATGGGCTTCACACTCCTAGGTGCACTGGTACTGAATTTGGGCCTGAGTTCTTTTGGGAACTCAACAGACCCAATGGTTATACATGTTCAAAAGAGAGAGGGAAGGTCACTAGATATAATACTCTATACATACAATCATACATGAAATATATATGTAAATGACTTGAGTAAATTATAAAAACCAATAGCAATTTGAATTACAGAAGTTATACTAATGTGGGTCCACATATAGTAAAGTGATTCACATTGAAAACCTTTCGTTGTCACTAAACACAAATCCTAAAAGGAGTAATTAATATCATTATATTAGAGTCTAAGGTAGAGTTCCATTCAAGACCAAGGCTCACTTCGGATCCCGGACACTTCAAAGTTCCTAAGGGTCTCAAGGCTCAGGGCAGTGCTTGTGTCAGGGAGAGTAGCCCAACCAAGAGCTAAACTCTACTCCCAAATACCTCTAACCACTCACACTCACTCTTCCCAAAATATTTAAGCGCCAATGAGGCACTTTCAATGTAAATCCCAAGACCACAGTGATACCAGGGCACGAAAGTACATATATAGAATACAACAAGACAACCTATTATTGTTATAACCATATTTCAAAACTAAGTTCATGATTCACTATGACTAACATGTTAAGTAGGTTTAAAATAAAATAACTTTTAAATATACATAGAGGCAGAGACATTATCATCTACTCATAGAGAACCAAACACCTTAGATCATATATCTTAAGGATAGAAAGAGTACATAGTTCAAGTCTGCAGTAGTTTATGAACACAAATACATCTGCCTTAACAGCATTGTTTGGCATCCGTTATGGAGGTGGTGTGCAAAGAGGAGGACTTTGTTACTTAGGGATGAGGTTGCATCTTGAGGTATTTATTTGTTAATAAGACATGACTCATTCGGCACTTATTGGTTGTGCATCGAATTTAGAGCATGGTGGTTGACACTCGAGAATGATTCTAATGGGTTCAACCTCATATGTGGTATTTAAGGATTTTCAGATTCGTGTATGGCTAGAATTTGAGATTTTCATTGGATGTTGTTGAGACTTGCGGTACTTCTATATCATTATTAACTCTACGTGGCAGTGTTAGCGATATGAAATAAATAGCTTTGGATTTGCAAAAGGTCTCTTTAGAATAAGCATTTTGGTTTGAGTGACATTTTAGTTTGGTAGTCTGCATCACTTGGTTAATTAAGATAGCTTTATATCTGATGGTTTGTCTATGTGTGAATAGGTCTCGAAGAGTTCATGATGGTTTTGACCATGGCTTGAGACTGATGTATCTACAGGTATGGAAGGTTGTTGCGTGTTAGGAAGTCCTACTAGATTGAGTTGACTGGAAGGTTTCTGATTAATGGAGTATTTATCCTACTTGTGATTTAGGGTTGATAATGAGATTCTTGTATTTTGGTACTGCATAATAGTAGATGTGGAGAGCCGTGCGAAACACTGGGATTGACTATAAAAGGTTGCAGTTCAGTTTTGAAAAGAAGGTTCTGAGTTCTAGACAGCATCGGAGATTTTAGATATTTAGAGAATGCCATCACTATCTTGTATCGCCTGATAAGGGTGGATGTTTTTGAAGGCACATCATATAAGATGCTTGATTAGTATTACAGTTATCGGCCTGGTTGTTGACTGTTGATGTTCAGATTTCATTATGTGGAACGTAAGATTTATGGGTTCTCATGAGATGATTGTGTAAGAGTAATGTGTCATTCATTTGAGTGGGATAGTTGGGATAAAATATGTACATTCCTGTACTCTTGAGTTTAGATAGTGGATGCTCTCAGGGATAAACTGTTCCTCAGTTATGGACCGTGAATGTGTGTTAACATTTGAGTGAATAATTCAATGTGTTATGGTTTGGTTACTGTGTTGGAGGGTTATTTTCCTATTTTTGGATGATCAGAATTTATTTGGTGGCCCATTGACAGGCCTAATAAGAATGTGTATCCTACATCAGACTAGGTTTGTTTACTCAACACAAAACGTTGTTAGGCTGTGTCATCGGCTAGAGTTGATCTTATTCATGTCCTTATATATTTTATGTGTTACTCTCTCATACTACGATGGGTTTGGAGACTGATTGTCTATTCACACATATGATGTGGTTCTGTTTAGGCCTAGGGGCTAGATTTGGAGCAAGATGTCTCTTGGATGTTGAGTTGCTTAATGCACCTTAGTAGTGTTTTTCCTGTTTGTGTTATATCGTGCTATCCATTTCTCCATCGTATGGTCATGCATTTCACATGTTTGATGTTGATATAAATGTGATTGTCGATTATGAGAATTACAGCTCGATGGGTATTCTATGTAGACCAGTATTTTTGGATCAAATTACGCGCTGCATCAAAGTTACATTGGGATATGATTCTCTGTACTTATTCCATGTGTTTTGCTTATCCCTTGTGGGATGGAATAATAGAATTGTGCTTTTGTGGTTGTATTTGTCAAACTTGTTGGGCGGTTCTTTTATTTTGATCTCCTTCCATCTTTGGTTATATTCGAGTTGTTGCTTGTTTTGTGCACATATTGCATTGTATATGGCTCTAGGTGGCATTTGACGCGTCTAGGTGAGATGGGTTTGTTGAACCTAGAATTGGTACAATTGAATTTTGATAAGGTACGTTTTGAATAAAAATGTCATTACCCAACTTAGAATTTGGAAACGGTTCTTGTCGAGCGAGAAAACCCCAAAACTTGTTGACTTTATGGGTGGTAATAAATTTCAAAATGTTTCTTTCTTCATTTGAGTGCTATGAAGGTCTGGAATTAGGTTTTATCTTATATGAAGTATATCACTAGTGCCATATTTGATAATGAGCGACTATTGTGGTTGGAAGTTATGGCTACAAGTACAGCGGGTCACAAGAAAGAAAATGAGGAAAAGAAGAAGGGGAGGCTTCTGCTATTATGGAAGTGCTAGTTTGGAGAGGAAAGGAAGAAGAAGTATGTGGGGAAAAAAGAAGGAATCGAGAGAGATAAAGAGAGGAAGGAAAAGGAAACTAAGAATAAGAGAATTAGAGGGAAGAGAGAGTCAGAAATATGGGGGAGAGTACTCACCTAGTTTCTTAAGTTACTACCAAAAATCCTATTTTCTACTCTATGAAATTCTAGATTTAGGGATGAAAACCTATGGGGAATTATGGAAATAAATCAAAACAAAGTTAAAACTCCTAACTTTTATAGTTGGGATGAAAATCCTCTCAAGAATTGCCTCCTTGTGTAGTCTAGGTCTAAAAATGGAATAAAATGAGCTAATCCTGAAATCATTCCCTTTTACCCATCTACAGATGCCGCAATTATTGTTCGCAAATGCGAAAACTTGCTTCACATTTGTGGACAAGCATCGATGCAGAAATTGCAATCGCGACTTGGCCTTCGCAATTCAAAATTAGCATTCACGGCATAGTCATCGCAATTGTGAGCTATCCTCCAAAATGAGCTCTTCGCAAATGCGAGCAAGCATTCGTAAATACGGACCTCGCATTGCCTAAAATGCATCACAGATGTAACAAACCCGAGCTCCAACCTTCTTTCACAAAATTGAGGCGATAGTCGCAATTGCAACCTCGGATATGCAATCCTATTATCGCAATTGTGACAACAACATTACCAACAATAGAAAAACATACTAAAACTGCCCCAAACCAATCCGAAACTCACTTGAGCCCCTCGGGATCCCATTCAATTATTCTAATAAGTATATATCCTATCACAAATGCGCTCTTAAGCTCAATACATCATAATATTATCAAAAATCAAGATTCAACCACCAAACCAAAGATTCAAAAGTTCATAAGTTCAAATTTTCAAACTTTCAACCATATGCGCCAAAACAGCCTCCGATCACACTGGGACTCAAACCAAATATAAGTACAAGTAAAAAATTATCATACGAACCTATCAGAATCATCAAAATATCAATTCGGGGTCAGTTATCAAGAATGTCGACCATGGTCAACTCCAACAATATAAAACCTCTAGAGTTGTGATTTCTCTTTCTAAATGATATTTGGCTTTAGATGTATATTTTTGTTGTATTTCTTATCTTACATTATGGTGTTTTAATGATTAATTATGCGATGTATGAGCTTAATTGAGTGTTTTTATGGGTAGGATTATTGGTATACATAAAGGAAGGAAAATTGCACAAAAAGATGTTGAAGACACAAGAAAAGAGCGCGAAAACGAGAAACTTGAAGCAAGGCAAAGGCACCTCACCCAAGGCATCGCCTTGCCAGGCTTATGGAGAGATGCTACCTTGCCCCAAGACCTGCCTCGTTGGCTTATGGTGTTCTCTAGAACATGCCCTTCTCGATTAAAGGCCTAGTCCCCTAGTATGCCAATAATTTGTTTCATACTAAGTTTCTGACATGGAGATTTCAACCTTAGCCTATAAAAACACCACACTCTAAACATGTCTAAGAAGGGGGGAGGGAGGGGGTGTGGAGGCCGGAATTCACCAGATTCCATTTTTTTTTTTGCCAAACTTAGTAATTTTTATGATTCTTTGTATGATTTGTTATTTGGCTACCACGTTTTTGTAGAGCTAAACTTCACATTGTAGGGTTGTGTTTCTTTCATGACTAGTGTTATTTGGATATTAATTTTGATTTCTTGATTTATCATATTATTTTATTTATTCAATCGTGCGCTTAATTATTTGATTGCTTGGTCACCAATTGAATACTATCTATGAATCTAAAGTTGAACTTGAAAGTGAAAACTCTAGATTGCACATAGGATTGAGTAGAGCAAGTTCTTGAACCCGCACATCGGGGAACGGATTCACGATTAGGATAGACATATACTAATTTCTTTGCTTGGTTATTTATGAAACCCCGGACTTCGTATTTTCTCACTATTTTTGGAGTGGCGCACATGTTGGATAACAAGTGTGTGGCGTGCACTACTTGGGGATTTGGACTTGGTCCTTCCCGTGGAAACTATTGCATTGCGTATTTACTTTTAAATCATATGTTACATTGTGTTTTCGTACTATGGTTATATTTAGGTTGTAAGCCATGTTTGAGGCTTTCTGCCGACCTGTTTAGACCCCTTGGGGGCTTTTTACTATTTTTCCTCACTGTGTTGACTTATGATTTACACTCAGTCATATTATGTTTAACTGATTTCGAATTCAGCCTTATTTACACTATTTTGAGATATAAAATGATGTTTTTAGGTCGAGTATCCCATTTTACTGATAGCCCGAGGGGCTTTTTGAGAGTTGCTGACTGAGTGAGGTCGGGGTCCTGATTGTGAGGATATGATATACCACGAGGTGGCTTGATATTAGCGCTTGGGCTGAAGGAGCCCCACCGGAGTCTGTACACATGCCTAGTGAGCGCAGGTACCTACTGAGTGCGAGTGTTGAGTGCTGAGTGACGAGTGATTGGGAGGTTTGAGTGACTGTGAGGTTGCCCGAGGGTTTGATTATGAATGACTGTGAGATATGCCCGGGGGGCTGATTCAGAGTGATGTTACGCCCTAGGGGCAGTTTCTTATTCATGTTTTTTCCCGAGTGGCTACTTATGATGCATTTCATTTTTACACTAAACTTCTTGGACATTTTTCTGAAATTGTTAGAAATTACACTTTTCAAAGGAGTTTTACTGAAATTGCCTTTTTAAGCATGATGATTAAACGTATTCACTGTTGGAAAGAAAGACTGAGCTTATTGTGAAAGGATGATTTGACTTTATGTGTTTCTTACTGCTCAGACCTGATTTATTTTCATTACTACTGAGTTGGCGTACTCACATTACTCCCTGCACTTTGTGTGCAGATCCAGGTGCTAGGGCAGAGTGAGTTGTGTATCTGTACCAGAGACTTCTCCGAGATCTTGCGAGGTAGCTACACGCGTCCGCAACCCTGCTCTCTCTCCTGCTTACTATTATAGAGTTTATTTTCCAGAGTTTTATATTTTTTGTAGATGCTCATGACCAGTGACTCCAGGATCTCGAGATTGTATTTAATATTTGGTGTAGCTTTATCTGTTTTAAAATGTTTAAACAAAACCTTTATGGATTATCAGTTTAGTAATGATATAAATGAAAGATTATTACGATTTGAGTGTGGTTTGGCTGGCCTAGTTCCACGATAGGCGCTATCACGACTGGTTTAGATTTTGGGGTCGTGACAAGTTGGTATCAGAGCACTAGGTTACATAGGACTCACCGATCATGAGCAGGTTTAGTAGAGTCTTGTGGATCGGTACGGAGACGTCTGTACTTATCTTTGAGAGGCTACAGAACCCTTAGGAAAATCTCAAATTCTTGAATTCTTGTCGTGCGAATCCATTTTATTCAGCCAAAAAGCGTAACTCTTTAAATTCCTTTCATGTATTCCAATGCGCACGTGAGCACTTAGTATCAGTTGTGCATCGATGTTTGTGACTTCCATGGACGAGATATGATTTTAGCATGTTGATAATGGGCCAGTCTGGAGGACTTGAGGCCGGATTTCATTTTGTGGCTTGAGTGCTATGATTTCGATTGTGTGAGCCGTGCATCTGGGGACTTATATGTTCGTTGGTGTCCTTATTGACGGGACTTTTTGACTGGATGTCTATGTGGTGAGTGTTATTCGATGGTGAGGTGTGTTCAAACTGTTTGATTGTGACAAAAGGGTTGGCTGGAAATGCGGAAAGAACTATCGGGTGTTTGATTTCTATCTCGAGTTGGCATATGGCTTCGAGTTGTGAGTATATTGGAAGACCTCTTATGTTGTTTAGTTGTGGAATGAAGCGAATCTTTCTGTTTTATTATAAGTTCTTGGTGATGTCTTTTGATCTAACCAATGCCCCAGCAGCGTTCATGTATTTGACTAACGGTGTATTTCAGTCGTGTTAGCACTCCTTTGTTATTGCAATCATTGATGGCGTCCTGGCGTACTAACGTAGACAAGAGGAGCATACTCAGCATCTGAGGAGGGTATTATAGAGATTGATGGAGGAGAAGCTTTATGCAAAGTTCTCCAAGTGTGAATTTTCGGCTCAGTTCAGTAGCATTTTTGGGGCACGTGGTGTCCAGTGAGGGTATTCAGGTGGTCAGACGAGTGTGGAGAGAGCTTTCAGAAGCTCAAGATTTCTTTGACCACAGCTCCAGTGTTAGTTCTGTCATCAGCTTAAGGTTCTTATACCGCTTATTGTGACGTCTCGAGGGTAGGATTGGTTTGTTCTAATGTATGAGGGTAAAGCGATTGCGTAATAGCTATGATCTTCGGAAGTGTATAGAGAGATATCAGTTTGAGGCTAAGCAAGTGGGGCTATTTCCCGCGAGGTGTTCTGAGGTTGTCTGATCCTTATGTTGTTTTGTAGCAAGTTCTGTTTTACCAGTAATTGATATATGTTGCAATTTGAGTTTAGATCACTTGTGGGAATTGGCACGGCTATTGCAATGGTGAATGTGAGGCTGGAGATGATTTGGGATGTTAAATGGTTTGAGTTATATATGAGTTTATGAAGGATTTAGTTGAATCTCAATGTGGTACGGCGGCGGTGTTAGTGTATGGTCATTATGAGTTACTGTTTGTTTTGATATATGGCTTTGATCCAAGTGGGGGAGTCTGCTAATGATAAGTTGGTTGCACGATTATGTGATGTGTTGGGTTCAGTTCGAGGTATACTGGTGAATTAGTTATGAACTACAGGGGTTGAGATCGAGAATGACTTGAATAAAAGAAATTTCGGATAGGGGTGTGTTATGCTTTATGGGTGTATAAGAATCATGGGATGACTTGAGTTGTTATTGGTGAAGGATGTAATATGATTGGGGCAGGAATTTATTTGGTTGCATTAAGGTGGGGTTACTTCCTGGGGTGTTGGAGTGCTAATGGAGCACCGGTCGTTCGGTCCGTTTGATCGGTCTAATTGAGGTTTGAGTAGAGTGTATGACTCTCGAGAATGGTTCTGACGGATTCAAGGTTAAATATAGCAATTGGGAATCTTCAAGGTATGTTCTGGGCTAGAACTAATATTTACGTTGGAGGGTGCCAAGACGTGTGGCATTTCTACATTATCATGGATTATACATATCAATATCAGGAAGGTGAAGGTAATGGCTTTAGATTCGCAGGAAGTCTCTTCAGGATAGGTATTTTGAATGTGGTACTTTTGGGATATTTGAGAGAGCATTCAGCGGCTTATGAGCCTCAGACGGTATGGTTTTATGCTTGGGTCTCGCGTGGTGAGTCTGGGTTGAGAATTGCAGTATTATGGCGAAGAGAAGTACCGATTTGCAGGTAAGACAGAAGGAACTTGGATAAATAGGACAGCTTAGTAGTAGGTCAGATCGTCATGGTAAGGGATATGATTAGTTCTTGGGGTGTTTATGAGGTAATGAGTGGTCACAGGTGTTTCTTAGTAATGCTCTTGGGTTTTGGTGACCTACGTAGCTTGGTTGAGCCAGGAGGATTCAGTCCTGACGGTTAGGTGTTGTAAAAATGGGATTCAAATAGTTCCTGATGGTTTCTACCACGATTAGAGATGTATATTTTCTGCTAGCCCGAGGAGCTTATGATGTATAGTGATTTTTTCTTCTAGATGGGATCAAATAGAAAGTTCTTGGCTAGTTGGGTATGCATTAGCTTGTGGATCGGAAGGGATCATGAAGCTCCCATATTTGTCCTAGGATGGCATGGCGTATGCGGTATGTTGGGTAGAGTTTAGATTTGCATATGTGAAGTCAGGGTTCAGTTCTGGAAGGAAGATCAAAACAAAATTCTTAGACGGCATTGGCTGTTTCAGACGACTAGGTAGATGATATCACTGTGGCTTGATCAGGGGTATACATTTCAAAAAGGGAAATGTGTGGAGATAAAGGGACTTCATTAGTATTTCGACGCTCTCTTGTTGGATTCGACTGATGATATTTAAGGTTTCTTGGTGGCACAGAAGGATTATAGGGGTATCCCTCATGGAATGATTGAGTATTAGAGGTGTTATATATTTGAGCGGTAGAGTTGAGATCAGATATAGTAATTTGTGCGCTTCATGGACTTCGAGACTGAGAGTTTTCATAAACAGGTTATTTTGTGGTAGTGAACTGTGAAGATGTAAGCAAAGCTAGTTAGATGTTAGTATGTACCATGATTTAGTCATTGTGAACTTTTCGGTGAGTTATCTATCTGTTGTGGGTGACCAGAGTTGATTTAGGGTTATTGGTAGGCCCGTATGAGTGTGTGTTATGCATCGGGTTGGAACTGCTGACTACGAATTTTTATTGTTGAGGGATGTACCATTATATTGTCATTGAGTTTATTCGTGTTCTGGAGTGATGTATGAGTTACCCTTTGGTGTTGTGAGGAGTTGTGATCGTTGGTTATAGTCACATATGGTGCGGTTCTAATTGGGATTTATTGCTAGATTTGAGTAAGGTAAGTAATTGGGCATTGCGGGATTGGGACGTATTGGTTATGTTCTTGCGGGTTCGTGTGGCATGGTATCGTTTGATTCCCCGTGGTTAGGGCAACACACTTTGAGTACTTGATGTCGAGTTGTGCATGGTTATCGATTTTGAGAAAGGTGACTTGAAGTATTTCATGTGGACTAGCGTGTGGATGGGATCACGCATTGCAGCGGAGTTATGTGGAGGTATGATCCTTGGTGTTGGATTCGTGTGTTTTGATTTTTCGATGAGTGTCAGGCTCTAAGCATGGTGTTGTGACGGTAATTGTTAATGGCGAGATGGTCCTCTCGTCTGGATCTTTTATATAATTGTATTGATGTGTCATGTCATCAGAGTGGTCGTGTTGGATGAGAAGAGGTCATTTGACCTAGAATGAATACAGTCAAAATTATCTACAGCATAGTTGGAAGGATAAATATCGGGAGTCGGCTTAGAAATCTGCTATAATTCTTATTTTAGGAAGAGGGAGCTTCATGACTGACTGATCGGACGAATGGTTGCTATTTTCTACGTGTTTCTTTCACCATTGGCACCTTATGAGAGTGTTAAAGCGAGGCTTTGCTTGATAAGAGGTTATTTACCGGTAATGGGTTGTTTTGAGCAGCTATTGTGATTAGGAGTTATCGCTATGAGTGCTTGAGTCATGCGGTATATTATGTGATTACATCTGGGGTTACGTATATGGCTTGATTCAGCATGCTCAGACTTATTCAGTTTATAGTTTTGGAATTTTGATCTTATAAATTATGAGCTTGGTTCTAAGTTTCATGGGTCAGGTTGGATTTCAAAAATTCAATTGTGTTGTGCTATTGGACCTATATGGGAAAGGGTGACGTGGGATCACCCCGGGTATGTGCATGGTAAGATTACGCGGCAATTTGATGGTGTTGGAGAACAACTCTTGGCACGTTCGAGGACGAACATATGTTTAAGTGGGGTAGGATGTAACGACCCGGTTGGTCGTTCCGAGAGTAATAGCCCTGTTTCTCCCGTTTCTGCTTCATTATATGTGTTTCAAATTCATTATGTTGTGCTAGATTGCGTGGCTCGAGTTCGGATTTCGAAGAAAAATGATACATTTAGTCTCTTAAATTGGCTTAATAGTTAGAAAAGTCAACTCGAAGTTGACTTATCGGTAAACGACCTCGGAATGTAGATTTTATGGTTCGGATAGCTTCGTTAGGTGATTTGGGACTTAGGAGTGTGTTCGGAATGTGTTTTTGATGTCCGGTGTAGAATTAGGCTTGAATTAGTGAAAGTTAATTTTTGGTGATTTTCGTTCGGCAGTAGATAATAGGCTATCGGGTTCGGAATGGAATTTCGGAAGTTGGAACATGTTCGTAGTGTCATTTTGGATGTGTTTGCAAACTTTTAGGTCAATCGGACGTGTTTTGGATGGTTTTGGCATCTTTGGCGAAATTTAGAAATCTCAAAGTTTATAGGATTGAATCCAATGTGATTTTGGTGTTTGGGCGTTGTTTTGGGTGTTTCGAAGGCTCGACTAAGTTTGAATAAGGTTATGGGATGTGTTGGCGTATTTGGTTGAGGTCCCCATGGCCTCGGGTGAGTTTCGGGTGGTTAACAGATCGATTTTTGGATTTGGGATATAGCAGTTTTGCTGGTTTCTGTTGCATGAATTTTTTTGTTCTTCGCGATCGCGTAGGCTAAGTTGGGCAGGGGTGAAATTTGCTCTATGCGATTGCAGAGGTCAGAACGTGATCGCGTGTGGCTATGATGTTGTGCTACGCGAACGCGTAGCCAAGGTCGCGTTCGCGTAGAGGAGAGTGAGCTAGTGAGGAGTGGAAGGACTTGTGCTATGCGGTCGCGTGGGAAGGGCCGCGATCGCGTGAGTTGTGAAGGCAGTGTTTCACGATAGCGTAGGGTTAATTTTGGGGCTGAATTTTTGTGCTTCGCGATCGCATGGAATGCCGCGATCGCGATTAAGGAATTAGAGGACTGGGAAGTGTGCTTTATAAAGCCATATCTGTGAGTTTTAGCCCACTTTTCACCATTTGTGGACGAATTTGAAGCTTTGGAGAGAGTTTAAAGAGGGAATCAAAGGGAAAATACTTGGAGGTAATATTTTTGACTTCATAACTCGGTTCTATGTTGTTTTCTAAGTAATTAAACCTGAAATTAGTTGGATTTAAACCCAAAATTGGGGAAGTTAGGGCATGAGAAGTTGGGACTTTAATTGAGTAATTGAAGGGGCTATTGTGGTCCGATTTTGATGTTCTTGGTATGTATAGACTCGGGAAAGGATGAGTATTCTTGTGATGTGATTCTTATAAAATTTCGAGACGTGGGCCCGGAGGCCGGGTTTGGCCAATTTCGGAAATTTTGGTTAAATTTAATAATTTTCGAGTGGGGTTTATTCCTTTAGAGTATATTGATGATATTAATATGGTTTTGGTTAGATTCGGAGCAATCGGGAGACGATTCGAGAGGCAAGATCATCGCAGATTAGTATTTGGGCCGGTTTGAGGTAAGTAATGACTATAAATCTAGTCCTGAGGGTATGAAACCTCGGATTTCGTATTTTCTCACTATTTTTGGAGTGATGCACATGCTGGATGACGAGTGTGTGGCATGCACTACTTGAGGATTTGGATTTGGTCCTTCCCGTGGAAACTATTGAGTTGTGTATTTACTTTTAAATCATATGTTAAATCGTATTTTCGGACTATGGTTATATTTGGGTTGTAAGCCATGTTTGGGGCCTTGTGCCGACCGGTTTAGACCCATTGGGCGATTTTTACTATTTCCCTCACTGTGTTAATTTATGATTTACACTCAGTCATATTATGTTTAACTGATTTCGAAACTCAATCTTATTTACACTATTTTGAGATATAAAATGATATTTTTGGGTTGAGTACCCTGGTTTACTGATAGCCCTTTTCTCTTTGCTTTATCATGCGAGATAGGGGAAGCTTTTATTTTGTTATATCATCAGGGTAATGATCCATCAACCTGCTAGTTCTTTTTATGAGGCACAAACAGGCGAATTTGTCCTGGAAGCGGAAGAACTGCTGAAACTGCGTGAAACCCTCACAAGGGTTTCTGACTGAGTGAGGCCGAGGACCTGATTGTGAGGATTCTTGAATGGTAAATACTGATAATCTTCATTAACTGGGGACCTTGTACCCTTCTTCACCTCGCTTCTCTTACTTGTTTAAACTTGTATCTACCTTCTGAATCTCTCATTGCTTTTCACCATGTGAGTGGATAGATATGCATGCCTTAGGGCTCCTTAACAAGAAGCTTACATGTCTTAGTACACACATGATCTATTGAAGACCTTACATTTACTCATCATAAAAATCATGCAAAATCGAGTTCCTCTGACTCAACTTATCCACATCCACATGCAATCACTTACCAAATGTCTTTTCGGATGTAGGTATCATCTTATTACGTATAAAATAGAAGTTGGGAGTTTGAGTTCTTACAACTGAGCTCTACCACACGATCTAGAGTAAGAAGAAAGGGTGACAGTCTTAAATGCCCTGTAGCCTCCTGCTTATAAGTGTGGTGCACAACACACCCATAAATAAGACTCTACTAGACACATATTGTAGACTCCCTAGGACAGAACTGCTCTGATACAACTTCTGTCACGACCCAAACCGATAGGCTGCGATGGACACCCGGTACCTTACTCAACCGAGTACCAATATAATGTATCTTTCTTATTACATCATCATAGGAAAGTGGGCCAGAAAGGGTGTGCGGGCATGAAACGTAGCATCCCCAAGCAAAAGGGACGTCAGTACAAATAATGTAACGAGTATGTAAGGAATGAAAATTAGTAAATAATAGACATGAGATAAACAGGAGTAAAAGACTCTACATGTAAGTCCGAATAGCTTTGTGAATCATTTAATACTTATAACGTCATGCATATGCGTATAAATGTCATACCGTGCATGATACATGTGTTCATAATATCATCAAGCCTCTGAGGGCATCCCATCATATCATCTCGTCCATTGTGGGCAACATCATCAACGTATATCAGCTGATTAGGTGGTGGTGCGTATATTACGCCGTACATTTTTCCATCTCCCATATGCATATAATATATATATATATATATATATATATATATATATATACACGTATATAATTCCATTTGGTCATGGGTCAATGTAAATGAATGCAATACATGAGAAGTACGTCAATAAAATCTTTCGGAGTGTCATAAGATAATTATGACTTTAATTAATATCATGAAATAAACTTTATCAACTTACGTATTTTCTGAGACACATGAACAGTTGATAGAATAATAGGACACATGGGAAATCAAGAACATAAGCATCTCTAGCATTTCTATGAATAGAGTCATTTATGGAAATTGTGCATTTGCTCGTTTCGTTTGTATCATATGGATCATGCCAAAAAGAAAGAAGGGATAGCCTTAAAATACCTGAACTGATTCTCTTGACAATCTCTTTAACACCCGTTGATTGCGACAATACGTAACGGCGGATAGAAGTAGGGAAAATCTGTATGATATTCTTGAGAAAGATTACACCGTACTCCCTTAGAATCGCAAAATCCTGTTGCTATTATGCTAAGAAGTCTTGTATGAATTTGTTTCAAGAAAATCACGTTACTACCATTCAAATGCTTGTATGAATTGTTGAATCTCCCTTTCATTTCATTGTAGAGATGCAAGAATCTCTCTTAAGTGATTTTAGAGTGGCTTTTAATCTTGGTTGGTTTGGGCCCCACTAGATAAGAATGACTTGGCCACAAAGTCCTCAAAACGAGCCACTTATTTTAATGACTAATAGTCATTCCTTGGTCTTTAAATCAAGACTCCTTGGCTGCCACGTTAGGAGATGGTGTCCCCCTTAAACTTTATCCATAATTTCTTAATTACAAGTTAATCTCCAACTTAACTTGTGGTTAACAGGCTTGGATTTTGGTTCCGGGAGTTGGAGTAGGTACGTTGTATCATTTATGACTTGTATGCATAATTTGAGGTCAATCCGACGTGATTTGATAGGTTTCGGCATCGACTGTAGAAGTTGGAATTTTCTAGTTTTCATTAGGCATAAATTGAGGTGTGATTCGTGTTTTTGATGTTGTTTGATATGATTTGAAGGCTCGACTAAGTTCGTATCGTGTTCTAGTACTTGTTGGTATATTTGGTTAAGGCTCCGGGGGACTCGAGTGGAGTTCGCATGGTTAGCAGATCAAGTTTTGACTTTGAAAGATTGTTTTAGTGCACCAGGCTTGGTCCGATCGCACCTGCGGAGTTCTGATCGTAGATACGAGCTCGCAAAAGCGAGGAGGGAAGATCAGAAGCAGCCTAGGAAGGAGTGTGCAGTGGTCGCATGTGCGAGGGTATTTTTGTACCTCTATGTCGCAGATGCGACGTGTTTGGCGTAGAACCAGAGTGGGTCAGCTGGGGACCTTGCGCAGGTGCGACGGTAGTCCCGCAACTGCCTGAGCACAGATACAAAGAAAGTTGTGCAGGTACGAGATCAGGGGGTCACCAGGGGAAACCGCAGAAGTAGAGGATTTGTCGCTTTAGAAACACCGCATATGTGGGTAAGTTGGTCGCAGGTGTGAAAAGCCCTGGACAGAATATAAACGTTGGCTTTCGAGGGTTTTATCATTTCTTGACTTTGCAAACTCGGATTAAGGTGATTTTTGAGAGGGATTTCGAAGGGTTTCTTGAGGTAAATTTATTTTGGATCATTGTTATTCAATAATATTTTTTCCTCATTGAATTTCTCACCTAGTTTGTGTGTGTTTTTAGGTGAAATTTGGGAGTTTGAGGCTAGGTATTTTGAGAGTTTAATTTGGAGATTTGAGTAGTGATTTACTATCGAAATTTGGTAAATTTGATATGGTTGGACTCGTGGTTGAATGGGCTTCCGCATTTTGTTACTTTTATCGGATTCCGATACGTGGTCCCGGGGGTCGATTTTTGAGTTGACTTTTTGACTTTGTATTAAGAACTTAGGCTAAGTCTTGTTGGAGTAGAGATTTGCACGGTTTGAGGTAAGTAACACTTATAAACTTTGTTCTGAGGGTATGAAACTCTGAGTTACATGTTATGTGATTGGTGTTGAGGTGACATGCATGCAAGGTGACGGGCGTGTGGGCGTGTGGGCTTGCACAGTAGGAATTGTGATTCAGTCGTTTCCATGGAATTTTGTAGCTATCTTATTTGAACATCATTATTGTACTCTATGTGATAGAGCACTTGAGCGGTGATTTATGCTAGAAAACGTGTCTAGGTTATAAGCTGATACTATTGGGACCTACAGTGGCCGATCTTTGCTGTTGAATTATTTGCTTAATTGTTGTCATATATTCAGTCGCATTCATCATTGCATATCATATCTCAGTCTCTGTTGCAGTATATAGTCACATCTTTTATCATTGATTCGGGATGCTTAGCATGAGTGTTGTGAGACCAAGAGACTGGAGAGATTGATCACTGACTGAGGTCGAGGAACTGTTTGTGAGTGACATTTATGGGATCAGGCTACACGCGGCAGCAGAATTGATTGATTCATGCCTGGATTTGGCTTATTATAGCTCTTGGGCTGGATCTTCCCCACCAGAGTCTGCACACCCACAGTGAGTGCAGTTGTTATTGATTCATTTGCATTGGGATGGATCTGCCTTGGATTTATTTGCATTGGGCTGGATCTCCCCTAGATTTATTTGCATTTGAGCTGGATCTGCCCTAGATTTATTTGCCTTTGGGCTCGATCGGGGTGGATTCTCCCCGTATAGTATTGAGTGATTGAGTGTGATAAATGAGAATTGAGACAGTCACGTTGAGTGTTTCAAGAGTGTAAGTATGCGAGGCTTTTGATGTGTGCATCACATATGATTCGCATGTTGGCATGTAGATATAGAGATGTCATATTCCTCATATCATTTAGACTTGACATATTTTAGTTGTTCTGAGTTTAATTGTTAAACATGGAAGCATGTCTAAATTCTTGTACCGTTACTTGTACATTATGAATTTCTGAGATATCATTTCCATACTTTCCGTAAGATTTCCATACTGTTTATTCTGTATATGGGCTAAAATGTTTGAGTCTGTCACTACTTTCAGTCCGAAGGTTAGATTTGTTACTTATTGAGTTGGTTGTACTCACGCTAAACCCTGCACTTCGTGTGCAGATCCAGGAATTTTCGATCACGGCGGTTGTTGATTCATAGAGTTCAGTCATTCAGAGACTATCGAGGTAGCTTCCCTAGCGTCTGCAGACCTTAACTCTCATTCCCATATCCCTTAGTTTACTTATTCAGTTTCTATTGTTTTAGACATTGTATCGGACTTAGTATTGTATAGACTCTCATGTACTCAGCGATATCCTTGTTTTGGGAAAACTTTTGTATTGAGTTATATTCTATCCCGTTTTATGAAATTTTTATTTATTTAAACTTGTTTTACTATATTCTAAATTTAAAAATATTGAAAGTGTCTTAGTTGTCGGCTTGCCTAGTAACATGATAGGTGTCATCATGATATATTGAGTTTTGGGTTGTGACATCTTCTCCTTTCACTTGAAATTTTTTTACATGGACATCTAAGATGAAGTATTGAAAATTATACTTATTAAATGCTAATGTTGAGCCCCATTATATTTACCATGTATTCTCTATGCCTCCTACTATTTTACAATAGTAGTTTTTTGCTTTTCATGCTTATATAAATGCTTTATAACAGATGGGTAAAAGCACACAATGCACACAATTGAAGAAGAAAAATTTCTCATTCTTTCTATCTTTGTTTCTTGTTTATGTTTCACTAAATTACTTTTATTTCATAACAAATACTTTATTTTTTTGTGTTTCAGAAAAAAAAAACATTACAACCGAGGGGTCATTTTCAAAGATTCTTTCAACACACCAAATGGATCTTTGGAACAATATCCAAACATACACATTAGTTTCCAAAACACAAAAAAATAAAAAAATAAAAAGTCAGAAAATGAACAAAGTCTTTGCATGATGGACAAATTTATTGGTACTTTTCAAATTGAAAATGACATATTTTAATACAGCAATCGGACCACCTACCCTGCTCTGAACAATTATGCACACACTAATCGGGCTCACCCACGAATTTCATGGACCAAACTTTTATTTGTTGTTTTCCTATTTTGCTTGGTTCATAGCAGAAACAAATGAAGTGTACAAAAATGCGAGCAAACAAATTGGTGGGTCATATGATATAAATATTTATATATTTTACCAATTTCACATGTAAAACATGATTTGTTTTCTTATCCGAGTATCCGACCACACCCTTTTTGTCTTCGCGTCCACTAATTTATGTCGCGTCACCATTTTGCTTTAGACTCTTTGGAATGTTTATCTACACTGAATTTCTTTTCTGGTTTATGTTTTTTTTATACTATACATCGTGGAGTAGAAGATTTTATTTATATCAACTTTGTGCCTACACTTTTTTCAATAATTAGCAGTAAAAGTTGTGACATGTCCAAATAAGTACAGTGAGAGTAAATTAAGAAAAGTTTACGAGAAACACAAATGCAAGACAGTCGTTAGTAGAAGTGAAAGTTAAGAAGGTGTTCAAATTAAGTGCATTTGAAAAGTTTCTGTCAATTTCAACCCACATGATATCCATGGAATTTATGCCAATATACTATTTAGGAAATACTTGGTCTATAATAGACAATAGGTTAGAAACCAAAAGGAGGACCAAGTTCAATGCATGACAAAATGATAATGCAATCCATGCCTTTTTCATGCCCTCTTTTTAGACTAAAATATGTGGCCATATACATCATAATATAAACGAGCAAGCCGCCAATCGAATAAAAGGGCTAATTCGTTGTAGTTTCCTTTTTATTGTCGTGTCTTATCTGGTCTAGTCTACTAGACAATTTTGACCTTATCCTATCATTCTTTCAAGAATTTTATGTTTCCTTCTTTCATGTTTATTTGCTATTACCAAATAAATAGGAAAATTGATGGTTCTCGTAGTTATATTTTGTTAGTATATGTAATTCCAAATATTCTTTTGATATAATAATGTGATGATATGAAGGCTGTAAAGGACGATATATGACACAACGTTGGAATTAATTTTGAATATGACATTTGAATTGAAGAGAATGCATGCGTGTAGAGTGATTCTCGCTTTTTTTTTTTCTCATGAATAGACTTTTCCAAATCCGATTGCAGTTCAAAATTAGATATACGAATCCCAGTACTGGTGAGTAGGAAGACAACTATCATATATGCTGCAAATCAAATTCACCAACCATCAATTTCTTCTTCGCAAAGAATAATGAAACCTAACAGACGGGATGGAGCTGCAAATTTTTACATGAACGACCACCCGACTTTTTTTAGTTAATAATTATGTAAACGAATATTCTTCCTAGGTACAGGTGGAAAAATAACACAAAAAGAGCCTTCATCATAATCTCTAACTTGATGAAAAAAGCATTAGATAGAGCTCTGAACAGAGCCTTAAATTTAGCATAGTCTCGAACAGAATTTACAAGGCTAACTCAAAGCCTACAAATTGAGATGTATCAATTTCTGTTTTCTGAAGCCTTTTTAGCGTGTTTCAGCAACACTGGATGTCAATGCTATCCTAAGTTGCTCTTCCGTGTAAAGTCTACTACCCATTTTCACAGTGGCTTGTTGGATCATCAAATCGTTCACCACTGAAACACTGGCATGGTGCACATCTAGATCTAACTCTTTGAGGGCTACCATTAACCTTGCAGCAGGATGATTCTTTTTATTACACTGTATACGAATCATCGCATCCCATCCAATTATCTTAACATCTATATCCACGTCTAAAATCTTGCTTCCAGTATGGCTAGACATCTTGTGCTCTTGATTTGGTGGTGGAGGACCAGGGGGGCGCCTTGAGTCTTTACTAGCTAATTCTTTCTTTAAATCTTCTATTTGGCTCTTCAAATCTTCTCTATCTGTTTCTGTATTTTGAAGCTTCAACTTCAACTCATTAATATATGAAATTGCATCTCCAAGCAGTGATGCCTTGTCCATCTTGGACACATTTGGAACAACAGCTCTTAATGCGTAGAACCTTTGGTTTAATTTTTCTCTCCTTTGCCTCTCTGCTTCGACGTGATTCAAAGGTTCCTCCCGTCCATTTGCTGGCTTCCTTCCTCGCTTCTTTGGCCTCTTTTCGGGTTCTACAACTCTACTACTTTCAGCTTCTTTCACCACTGAGGCCTCAAGATCCGAATGATCAGAGTCTTCACCTACACCTCCACTTGACTTCATCGCAGGCAAGATTGTACCCGAAACAAACGAAAGCATTCCTTCTTCATTGGAAGCAGGTGACCTTTTCTTGTTCTTATTCTCCTCCCCTGCCCCAAAATGGGACTGACCCGAAAATAAGTTCCCATTTGTACTTTTCTTAGTACTATCACCAAAATTCAAGATTTCCCCCGACTCTGGCTTACAAGAAAGTGATGAATTCCCATTCCTATTATTACTACTTCCATCAAACCCGAATTCTGAAAAATTCAACTCCCTTGTGAAAAATCCTTGTGTTTGTTGCTGAGAATGGTGCTGTTGTTGATGATCAGAACTGTGACCATTATTCTCATTATCAAACACAACTTGCTTACTACTATTACTAGATGGAACTGAATTTGCCTTAACTGTATTTAAATCTTGGACTTCTACAGCTGCAGACGATGGATCAGTGAGCCAAAGAGCGGACGGATCGCTCTCGGGCTGCACAGCCCACGAACCAGAGCCCAAATCATTATTGAAGTTAAACAATACTCTAACCTTGTTCATGAGATCAGAACTCTGGATTATCAACTCAGTGGAGCCCAATTCAACCACGCCGTTTGCTGAAGGAATACAAACCATCGTCTGAAGCCCGAATCCCTGGGCCTGCCGAGCCCGTTCGCAGTGGGAAGCTGCCAATTTCTCTGCTCCGGCGACCCAAATAGGGCTGGAATTGTATAAGGCCTGACCCGGAAGCCCACTTCCGTTAACAAACGATTGGGTCATGGAAATAAGGAAGAACCATTCAGTGTCGGTAACTTCTTCATCGACGGCATCATCAGTGCCAGTTTGCGTGCCGGAGATCAACGAATTCAGCTCCCGGAGAACCTTTTTCCGGTGTTCTTGCTCAGCAATATAAGCAGGAGAAGAAACAGCTAATTTCCTATTGGTTTTATCTTCTTCACCCTTGTAGTAACCATCTCCCCAGCCCAACATAAACGGACTCGATAAATCAACGACGGATGACTGCCAAAAGATGGCATAGGTCCACGTCTCACGAGCACCATCAATGAGGGTTTGAAGACGCTGTTGAAGGGTTTCTTGGTTGAAAAAAGACATGGATTTTGAAGCATCGACAGACACAGCTGTGACAGTAGAAGCACTAGAAGACGGAAGAAGAACAGTTGGGGTATTAACTGGAATAAGATTAGAATTAGAGGTAGCAGCAGAGGCTGTAGAATTAGAAGTAGCCCAAAATGAAGTGAGATCAGAAGACATAAAAGCTTCCATCATAGAAACGTTGTCATCGGTAGTACCACTAGTATTCCACAAATTCATGGTGGGTAAGCTGTAATCAGTCATTCCATAAACCCAGCACAAACAGTTGGAAATGGTGGCGTGAAAGATATATAGAGAGAGAGAGAGAGAAACGGGTGAAAAGAGGGGTCGGCGGCGGAGAGAGAAGGTAGCGGGATGGTGGAAAGATATGAGAGAGGAATAGGCAAATGGGTTTTGAGTTTGCTTATTAGAGTGTGAATTTGAGTTTGGGTTTTATTTGAGGTTAATTTGAGCTGAATTTGGGTGAGTGAGAGGAAAGAGAGTGGACAATGATGGCGGGTTCCACGAAGGCCTCTACTACTCCTTGAGTTTTCCTATTCCGACTTTACTGCCACAATATATTTGGAAACTCCTTATAGGTAAATTCTCTTTTACCCCTGAAAGGAGAACAATATCAACTAATTCTGAAATACGGTAAAAGAAAAGATTCGAAATTCTTCCTAATTACTTTAAAATAAATTCAACAAACATCATTAAAAAAAAATCAATTTTTTCAAAAAAATAAATAGTATTGTATACAGTCGAATTCGGGCTCACCCGATTTTGTTGATTAACCGAAATCAGGATGGTGGGCCGAGGATCAACCCCGTATTATATCGGATCGAGACATGAAGGTGCGCTACCGAGCTCGGGATTCGAAGTACCAATCGAGATCAAGACCAGCAATGATCGATACCAAACAGGATGGACATCAAGCAAGACCGAAGATAGCATACTAAAGGAAAGCCGAGATATCCGTGACCGGTCGAGGATTGTGGCAAAAATCTCGGAACGGATTATAACAAGAACAGTTATTTAGTCAATCATGGGATTTCCTTCTGTATTTAGAATTGTATCATAAGTAGAATTCTTATACTATATAAAGGGAGGTTCTAATCATTTGTAATCATTCAATTTTCGCACAACAAAGCAATACACTACTCTTTTCTCTCTTAAACGCTCTTGCTCTCTAGTAGTTTATATTTCTTAAATATATTCTCGATCGGTTCAAGGGCGATCTAGCTCGAGGGCCAAATTGTATTTTTATACTAGTTTGCTTTATTTCTCAGTCAATTATTAACATTAATTATCGTATTCATCAATTTGTGCTATCTGAAATCACATATCCTTAAAACTACTTATAAATTTAATTGTTATCCGATTTTAAGGGTAAACAGTTTGGCGCCCACCGTGGGGCTAATGATAATAGTGATTGCTTAGTACTAATTCTCATAACACACACTTATTTATGCTTGTTCTCGTAAGTGTTTTTGATTTCAGGATCATCATGTCGAACTCTCAAATAGTACCCACACACGCCGACAATGGCCTTGGATTTCATGGGGAAAATAGAAATATAATGGCCTAGGGATCGAAGTACCTCAGGCTGGCCTCGAGGAAGTACCAGTTGTAGACCCCATCAATGTCAGTTCCCATGTCACCCTAAATGCGAATTTGGGTGTTAACCCCGAAAATAGCGTCCGCGGAGATGTTGGACCAGCCGGTCAAGATACACAGGGCGGCGAAGACGGTGAAGTCAAGATACACAGGGCCCGTATTTAAACGCACCAGGGTGTTGATCACGAGGAAAAGCGAACTCAGGACTATGTACCGGAAGGGGCCTTGTCTTTCAGACAGACAAATGAGTAGACCTCCTCAGTATGTGTTGCCCGAATTCAGCTTGATCGGTAAGCTCCACGTCCTTTGGAGTTTCCAGGTCTAGAGTTTTATGTACAGCTTGTGTATATATATGTATATATATGTTATGGATAGGTCGGGGCCCTGTTCCGATCACAGTACGTCCATCAGTAAAGGCTTGTAGATATATCATGTTAGTTAGTGCAGTATGTTGGGCTTGTAAGCCTTGTATGTATATTTTCTTGGTTTGCCAGCTGTAGTAGTTATGTCGGCCTTGTCGGCCCAGCTTTATATTGATGTTTAGTCAGCGTTCGCAAATTGTCTTGCAATGTGGCCCATGGCCAAAATATGACATTATATGTTCAGAGTCCCTTAGTCGCAAATTGGTACACAAGGATAGATGAGGTGCCGGGTGCCGGTCTCGCCCCCAGGTTTGGGGCGTGACAAAAGTGGTATCAGAGCAGTTCTGTCCTAGGGAGTCTACAAGCCGTGTCTAGTAGAGTCTTGTTTATGGGTGTGTTGTGCACCACACTTATAAGCAGGAGGCTACATGGCATTTAGGACTGTCACTCTTTCTTCTTACTCTAGATCATGTGATAGAGCTCAGTTATAAGAATTCAAATCTTAAACTCTATCTTATCATAATTTGACAATGTCTGCATCCAGAAAGACAGTTGGTAAGAGATTACATGTGGTTGTGGAAGAGTTGAGTTAGAGGAACTCGATTTTGCATCGTGCTTATGATGAATAAATGTGAGGTTTTCAGCAGAACATGTGTACTAAGACGTGCTAGGTCTTTGATAAGGAGCTTTAAGGCAAGAATATCTATCCACTCATATGGTGAAAAGAAATGAGAGAATCGGAAGGTAGATACAAGTTTCAACAAGTAAAAGAAGAAAGATGAAGAAGGATACGAGATAGCCAGTTAGTAAAGATTATCATTATTTACCATTCAGGAAGGGAGATATAAGCACTTTGAGTTACTTTCAACAGTAGCAGAGGTATGTACAATCGGCCACACCCATTTTAGTTATGCCTTATGGAAACTAAAAGATATGGTTTAAGAGAAGGACGGGATATCAGGATCCGTCTAGTGTTAGAATAACCCAAAAGGATGGATGGATTGTTTGTGTCGGTTGACATTTCCGAAGGATATTTCACATGTGTAGACGAGATTGGCTTCAACGAAGGATCGGTAAGAATCCACCTCTTTTGGAGTGCATCCGAGTCTATGAGTCATCGTGTCAGAAGTCTTCTATAGATTTATGGGTAGGCTGGTAGCCTGTCCCATTTTATGTCAAATAATCTTAGAGGCTTTGTAGACAAAGGTTCATTTTGTACGGTATGTCAGATGCCTTGCCGGCCCATATGTATTCATGTTTTAAGAATGATAGTTTATTGATACAATGTTTGTCCACTTACAGTTATGCATTACAAGTTGTGTCCGTGTGGGCCCATGATAGGTACGAAAGGAATGAGCTCAGCTAACTCGACTTATGTACGTTCTAGTTTTGATCGAATGATCATGAGTTACAGAGTGGTTCGCTCGGGCCTGTGCGGCACCGGGTGCCAGCCACGCATCCCAGGTTTGGGACGTGACAAAGTGATATTAGAGCGGGTCGTGTCCTAGGAAGTTTGCAAAGACGTGCCTAGTAGAGTCTCACTTATGGGTGTGTGTCGCGCCATATTTATAATTGAGAGGCTATAGGGCATTTAGGAAATGTTACCCTTCTTTTGTTTCCAGATCGTGCCATAGAGCTGAGTCGTAAGAAGTCAGTATAAATTTTCCACCAAATTTTGTATGCACTAGAGGTACTATCACAATAGAGCTGTAAGGTGTAGATGTAATTTCTACTTATGTGGAAGGGAAGTTATGAAAGAAACAGACGATACGATGCAAGATTAAAAGGTAAGTAAGGTAAAGGTAAAGAAGATATGAGATACTCAAGTATAAGAGGTTGTGAATAGTCCAGAGCTCAGATAAAAGTTGGGTTTTAGTTTAGTATATAGAAGACCCTAGTAAGAATTTTGTAAATATCTAAGAGTTAACATTCGAGGACGAATATTCTAAAGGGGGGAAGGATGTTACATCCCATATTTTAATATTAAGATGAGTCGCAGTAATCTATATGAGTTCGAAGGGATTATGTCTATTAGGAGATTATAAAGGGTTTAAGACATTATTATTATGAGACCCTGTAAGTTTACAACATTAATATCGTTATATAGTATGTTACTGTGGTATTTTATTTTAAGTGGATTACTTTAGTAAAAGTTTTATAAGTATAATTTTAGATAGTTACCATTATTACTACTTTCGAATATTATAAATTATACATTTAATATAAAAAAGTTTATTAATAAGATTTTCTTTAGTAGATCCCAAATTTGGCTTCACTCCTCCAACATCTAGGCCTACATTAATCAAGAATGATTTTCATTAGATAATTAGCATTTCACATGTACAAAAAGAACACGAAAACAAAAAGGAACTACGTTTTTTCTGTTAATCAAGAAAAATTGATTCTTTATTATAAAGACGGATGAAAAATATAAATGCTTACATTGTTGCTGCCCTCATCCAAGGTCCCATTTGGAGTATTAGGAATATACCTAGCCCACTATATCAACAATTTTATTAGATTAGTAGCTACACATGTTATAGAAAAATATGGCAGTAAACTAATTACAAAGTTTATTATTTTGATATAAATTATTTTTTCACAAGAAAAAAATATTATCGTTTTACTATTTTAAGAATTAAGCATACGAAAATTTATACTCTTTATATGAGATTAGAAAAATTAGAAGTTGAGAATATATATATATATATATATATATATATTTATTTTGTATGATACCACATGACTATGATAGTAGAGTATATAAAGTGTATAAAAAATAAGTAAACGTTTAAATAATTTGAGATAATTCTTAATTATACGAGTAATTGTTTAATTACCGGGTAAAGGGACATTACCTAATTAATTAATAAATTAGTGGATAAACATTAAAATCCCCAACGTGGCAGCAAGCCACTACTAAAGTTTATGACTCTTAGTCATATGGGCTTAGGTGGCTATATATCTAAAGAACCCAATCAAGATATAGATATTTGTCCATCTCTGTCTTTCATGTAGTCCTCTTTGTTCCAACACATCACGTCCTCTTACCATACATACTTTGCTCTTCTCATTGTACCATAGAAACACTTTGACACAAGGCAAGAATACTCATTGATTAACAAAGCATCTAGGCCATATTTGTACATAGACAAATAAAATGTTAGGTATGGAAGTCTTTTGGATGCTTCTGACTTCCACTTGACGTCTAACAAAAGTATTCTGGCTAATGGGAGCAAGGGGAGACAAATATGTCATGTGAAATTTGTATGACAAGAAGGCTCCAAAAGGTTGCTAGGAAAATGATTATAGACAGCTGAGGTTATGCAGAAGCAAGAGTTATTTGAAAGGGAAGTTGGATGTGGGTATTTTTTTGGTAGTTTGCAGTGGGTATCTTAATCTAATGTTAGTGTTGGTTTCACTATTCTATAGAGGTCAATATAGAAATCTTTTTTAAGAATATCATACGGATTTTTTCCTACATCGATCCGACGTTTTGTGCTCTTCGAAAAAGACGTGTATTAGAGTGATTGTCAAGAAAATGGGCTCACGAGCGAGCCTACAGTATTACAGTATTTTCATTACCATCGAGCTATAATCGATGGGCAGGCCCCTATTGGGCA
>ML374450.1:16979-31235 GCA_005239525.1 Nicotiana knightiana | reverse complement strand
GGACTTTTGAACATAGATTGATTTATTTATATAATGTTTGGCTAGTTTCGAGTTCTTGGGCGATAAATTTGGAGATCGGGCGCATTCTTGACCCGGGAAGTAGGCTTGAAACGAGGTAAGTCTCCTTTCTAACCTTTTAAGAGGGAATTGTCCCCATATGTGAAGTAATTAACTATGTGTCATTATTTGTGGGGACTACGTATGTACGAGGTGACGAGAGTCCGTGCATAGCGACTATTCTTGTTATGTCCGGGTAGTTAGGTTTACACCATGCCTTGTGAACTCCGTTAATTGAACTATAGGCCTTGTGATCTCCTTGCATGCAAGCTTGTTTTCAAGAATTCCTAGAACTTGACGTTCTCAAACAAATTACTATTTTGGAAAAGTTTTTACGGAAAAATATTGTGTTTATGTGTGACTGCTTCGCAATTTATATTCCGCAAGCGGAGTGATTCTTTCCACTTCTCTCATGGGAGCGGGCCGTACACCACGACAGCTACTTGTCTGATATTTCTCATGACTGTTAAACCGTTAGATGTCTGGGAAGAAAAATTGTAAATAGTATATTGGTGTTTCTCCACGTAAATAGGTTTTTGTGGTTATGCTCAATATTAATGGTTTTACTGTCCACGTGTACTTGTTATTCATTTTAAATTATATCTAATTATACTGTTTGACCCTAGTAAGTGTCAAGTCGACCTCTCGTCACTACTTTTTCGAGATTAGACTAGATACATGCTACGCTTCTGTACTTAATTGGACAGGTGCATATGGGTATCGGTCCGGAGTTCATCCTTGATTGCACTTGGTTGAGGCTTCACGGTGAGCTGCTTCTCCTGATGACATTCAGCAGCACTCTTGAGTCTTTCTTTTGCTATTTCTATCTATATCCTCTTAGACAGTAGGATAGTCCTTTATCTCTTTTGATTTTACTCTACTAGATGCCTGTAGACTTGTGAACTAGTTCCTGACACATACATTGGTAGACTATTCATTTGGTGATGTAATTAATTAAATTTGACTTTTCGTCTTCGTAACTTAATTTCCCTTCTATGTGTTATATTCCACGCTTAGTGGCTAAATTATTTCTGAAATAAGGGAAGGATTTAATAGAAAACAAACCAGATTCACTAGATAATTAGTGTTGGCTTGCCTGAACAACGGTGTTGGGCGCCATCGCGACCTGGATTAGGATTTGGGTCGTGACAACATGGTATCAGAGATCTAGGTTCACGTAGGTCTCACGAGTTACAAGCAAACCCAATAGAGTCTTGCGGATCGGTACGGAGACGTCTGTATTTATCTTCGGGAGGCTATAGGGTGTTAAGAAATCTCTTTTTATTCATCTTTTATCGTGCAGTTGATGGTATGCTAAATTTCACTCTTCTATTCTCTCACAGATGATGAGGACGCGTGCAACCGACGTTCCGGACCCAGGAGGGGACTCTACCCCCGTTGTCAGAGGCCGTGGCAGAGGTCGGGGGGGGGGGCATCGGCCCGAGGTAGGGGACGAGGGCATCCCAGAGCTGCCCCAGTTACATCGCCAATGAATCCAGCGGAGGATCGTATCACTGAGGAGCAGGGCGAGGCGCGCGCAACAAATCTCGTCCCGTTGGATTTCATTACGGTGCCGGGATTTCAGGAGGTTATAGGCCGTATGATGCTGTTCATGGATACTATGACTCAGGCTGGTTTATTTCGAGCGGATCGGCCACATCTCAGGCAGGAGGGGGAGCACAGACCCCCACTGCCAAGGCCGAAGGACATGCAACTGCAGTTTATCAGACCCAGGGTACACTGCCCGCGGGTGTGGTTTAGCCAGTAGCAGCAGCAGCACCTGAGCCCAGACCAGCTGTGGATGGTGATCCGCAGAAGCTATTAGACAGATGGACCAGACTGCACCCTCCTATCTTCGGAGGCGAGCATCATGAGGATGCTCAGGATTTTATTAACAGGTGCAGGGACAGACTGCACAACATGAGGATACTGGAGTCCCGTGGAGTAGACTTCACTACTTTCCAGCTTGAGGGCAGGGCCCGTAGATGGTGGCAGTCTTATGTTCTTGGCAGACCAGCGGATTCTCCTCCTATCACTTGTGAGCAGTTCACTCAGATATTCCTGTATAGGTACATTCCACCCTCTGAGAGGGAAGAGCCGTGGTATTAGTTTGAGCAGCTAAAGCAGGGTCAGATGTCAATGACCGACTACGAGGCTAGGTTTTCTAAGCTGTCTCGCCATGCACTTACGATACTTTCTACTGACGTAGAGAGAGTGCAGAGATTTGTAGCTGGGTTGCACTCAGGTATTAGGGGCAACATAGCCCGAGAGGTGGAGATGGGGACTCCTTATCAGCTTGTAGTAGAAATTTCTCGCAGGATTGAGGGCTATCGATTAAGGAGCAGAGAGCAGGGACAATAGGATAATAGAGCTAGGTTTTCTGGGGATTTCAAAGGTTCTCCAGCTAGGGGCAGAGGTCAGTTTGGTAGGGGCCAGCCTTGTAGGCCTCCATATTCAGCACCCCCACCCCCTCCTCGAGGTGCTCCGATGAGGCCTTATTTCAACGCAATGCCTGAGAGTTCTTATCGCCCACCAGCCATTTAGGGTTCTTCCGGCGGGTATTCTGGTCATCAAGGATTTTTCTAGATCTTATCATAGTGCTATGCCAAAGAGTTCATACCGCCCTCCATCTATTCAGGGTTCTTATTTAGGGCAGCAGGCTATGGTGCTGAGAGGTTGTTATGAGTGTGGGGATCCAGGTCACATGAAGAGGTTTTGTCCCAGGTTTCGGGGCAAGGCAGTGCATCAGAATCACCAGCCTATGGTTTCAGCACCGGCGGTCCGACCACCCAGAGGTGGAGGACAGACTGGTAGAGGTCGTCCTAGGGGTGGCGGCCAGGCAGGGGGAGCCCAGCCAGCTCCTATCCATTCGGGTGGAGGTCAGTCATTCGGCACTCCAGCCAGATTCTATGCTTTCCCGGGCAGACCAGATGTAGTGGCCTCAAATACCGTGATCACAGGTATTATTTCAGTATGCGGTAGGGATGCATCGGTATTATTTGATCCAGGATCCACTTATTCATATGTATCAACCTGTTTTCTCATTTCCTGGATATTCCTCGTGAGTCCCTAGGTACTCCTGTTTATGTGTCCACTCCTGTGGGCGATTCTGTGGGGATGGACCGGATTTATTGGTCCTGTGTAGTTACATTCTATGGGTTTGAGACCAGAGCGGACCTCCTACTGCTTGATATGACTGATTTTGAGGTCATCCTGGGCATGGATTGGTTATCGCCTTATCACGCTGTCCTAGATTGCCATGCCAAAACTGTTACTCTAGCCATGCCTGAGTTGTCGAGATTGGAGTGGAGAAGTTCCTCAGCCAGTGCAGCTAGTCGGGTTGTTTCTTTCCTGAAGGCTCGACGTACGGTCGAGAATGGTTGTTTGGTTTATCTTGCTTTTGTTCGGGACACCAAACCTCCGACGATTGATTCAGTGCCAGTAGTTCGAGAGTTTGCTGATGTATTTCCTTCATACCTTCCAAGCATGCCACCTGATCGCGACGTTGATTTTTGCATTGACTTAGCTCCAGGCACCCAACCTATATCTATTCCCCCGTACCTCATGGCTCCGAAGGAATTATAGGACTTGAAAGAACATCTTGAGGAGTTGTTTTCTAAGGGGTTTATCAGACTGAGTGTATCGCCTTGGGGTGCTCCAATGTTATTTGTGAAGAAGAAGGATGGGACTATGCGGATATGTATTGACTACTGCCAGCTGAACAAAGTCACCATCAAGAACAAGTACCCGTTGCCGTGTATCGATGATTTGTTTGACCATTTGCAGGGTGCTCGGGTGTTTTCTAAGATTGACTTGAGATCAGGGTACCATCAGCTGAAGATTCGGGACTCGGATGTTCCGAAGACTGCTTTCCGTACGAGATATGATCATTATGAGTTCCTGGTGATGTCCTTTGGCTTGACTAATGCCCCAACAACATTTACTTTTGTCATTGTATTTATTGATGACATTCTGATATACTCACGTAGCCTGGGGGAGCACGAGCAGCATTTGAGAGTTGTGCTCCAGACCTTGCGGGAACAAAAGTTGTACGTTAAGTTCTCCAAGTGTGAGTTCTGGTTAGATTCTGTGGCATTCTTGGGACATGTGGTATCTAAGGAGGGTCTCAAGGTGGATCCTAAGAAGATTGAGGCAGTTCAGAGTTGGCCACGCCCTACTTCAGCGATAGAGATCAGGAGCTTCTTGGGATTAGCAGGTTATTATCGTCGGTTTGTAGAGGGTTTTTCATCCATTGAAGCCCCTATTACTAGATTGACCCAGAAGGGTGCCCCATTCCGATGGTCCGACGGGTGTGAGGCGAGCTTCCAGAATCTCAAGACAGCTTTGACCACAACACTAGTTTCAATGTTGCCTTACGGTTCAGGGATGTATACAGTTTATTGCGACGCTTCACGCATTGGTTTGGGATGTGTATTGATGCAGGATGGGCGAGTTATTGCATATGTTTCACGTCAGCTGAAGGTTCATGAGAAGAATTACCCTGTGCACAATTTGGAGTTGGCGGCAATTGTTCATGCTCTTAAGATTTGGAGGCACTACTTGTATGGGGTGCCTTGCGAGGTTTATACAGACCACCGCAGTTTGCAGCACTTGTTCAAGCAGAGGGATCTTAATTTGAGGCAGTGTAGATGGCTTGGGTTGCTGAAGGATTATGATATTATTATTCTTTATCATCCAGGCAAGGCAAATGTTGTTGCAGATGCCTTAAGCAGGAAGGCGGAGAGTATGGGTAGCTTGCCTTTCATTTCAGCAGAGGAGAGACCTCTAGATTTGGACATTCAGTCCTTGGATAATCGCCTGGTGAGCTTGGACCTTTCAGAGCCCAACCGAGTTCTTGCACGTGTTGTTGCTCAGTCTTCATTATTGAGGGAGATCAAGGCTCGGCAGTTTGATGATCCGCACTTGGCAGTTCTCGGGGAGACGGTGTTACAGGGTGGTGCCAAGGAGGTTTCTATTGGCGAGGATGGTGTTATGAGACTTCAGGGTCGCACATGTGTCCCTAATGTTGACGGCCTGAGGGAGAGGATTCTAGAGTAGGCACATAGTTCCAGGTATTCTATTCACCCTGGTGCTACGAAGATGTATCGTGACCTGAGGCAGCATTATTGGTGGAGGCGGATGAAGAAGGACATAGTGGAGTATGTGGCTAGATGTCTAAATTGTCAGCAGGTTAAGTATGACCACCAGAGTCAAGGAGGCCTACTTCAGCAGATGCCTATACCTGAGTGGAAATGGGAGCGCATCACTATGGACTTCGTAGTTGGGTTGCCTCGGACCTTGCGGAAGGTTGATGCAGTTTGGATTATTGTGGACAGGTTGACCAAGTGGGCACATTTCATTCCAGTAGCTACTACTTATACTTCAGAGAGGTTGGCCAAGATTTACATTCGGGAGATAGTTCGGTTGCACGGTGTGCCTATGTCCATTATATTAGATCGAGGTCCTCAGTTCACCTCGCACTTCTGGAGAGCAGTACAAAGTGAGTTAGGCACCCGGGTAGAGCTCAACACAACATTCCGTCCTTAGACCGAGGGGCAGTCGAAGCGGACAGTTCACATATTTGAGGACATGCTCAGAGCATGTGTGATTGACTTTGGAGGGCAGTGAGACCGGTTCTTGCCTTTGGACGAGTTTTCCTATAATAACAGTTATCAGTCCAGCATTGATATGGCTCCATTTGAGGCCTTGTATGGTCGGCGAGATCGTTCTCCCATCGGGTGGTTTGAGCCTGACGAGGCTAAGTTATATGGCACCGATCTAGTGAAGGATGCTTTGGAGAAAGTAAAGTTGATTCAGGATAGGCTTCACACAGCACAGTCCAGACGTAAGAGTTACGCGAATCAGAAGGCGCGTGATATATCATTTATGGTCGACGAAAAGGTCTTGTTGAAAGTCTCGCCGATGAAGGGTATTATGAGATTTGGAAAGAAGGGAAAGATGAGGCCCGTTTGAGGTGTTGAGGAGAGTTTGGGAGGTTGCTTATGAGCTCGCTTTACCTCCCAGTTTATCAGGAGTTCATCCGATCTTTCATGTGTCCATGCTCCGGAGGTACCACGTTGACTTCTCTCATGTGATAGACTTCAGCACCATTCAGCTAGATGAGAGATTGGGTTATGAGGAGGAGACAATTGCTATCATTGAAAGGCAAGATCGCCAAATGAGGTCCAAGAGGGTTCCGTAGTAAGGGTCCAGTGGAGGGGCCAACCAGACGAGGAGGCGACTTGGGAGTACGAGGAGGACATGCAGAGCAGATATGCACACTTATTCAGCACTCCAGGAATGATTCTAGACTCGTTCGAGGATGAACGTTTGTTTAAGAGGTGGAGAATGTGACGACCCGATCAGTCATTTTTTGTTCTAGAACCTCGTGCCCCTAAATGAGACTTCCTATGATTTCTTTTACTAATTTATACCTTGCGAGGATGGTTGGTTCGGGATTCGGAGGAGTTTGGGGTGGTAAAGGAACACTTAGTTCCTTAAGGTTGGCCTTAAAGGTCAAGTTTGACTTCGGTCAACATTTTTAGTAAACGACCTCGTAATCGAGATTTGAAAGCTCCAGTAGGCTTGTATGATGATTTTGGACTTGGGCGTATGTTCGGAACGGGTTTCGGATGACCCGAGAGCGTTTCGACGCCAAATAGTGAAATATGATTCCTTAGGTTCAAAAATTAAGGTTTGGAACGTGTTTTTGTGTTATCGAGGTTCGAACGGAATTCCGAGATCGGGAATAGTTTCTTCATGTCATTTATGACTTGCTCGCAAAATTTGGTGTCATTCCGAGTAGTATAGGTCTGTTTCGGCGTGTTGAAAGCGAATTCAAGAACTTAAAGTTCTTAAGTTGAATTTATATGGTTTTGGGGTATGATTCTTAGATTTAGCGTTGTTTCGGAGTTCCAAAGGCTCGAGCGAGTCCATATTATAATTTAGAACTTGTTGGTATATTTGGACGGGACCTCGGGGGACGGGGGAGGGGGAGGGGGAGAGGATGCCATTTGGAGATCGCGCGAGGCAAACTAAGCTCAAAAAGAGCTGCTGGTGCATCAGATCTGGTGCGACCGCACCTGCGAAGGACCAGCCGCAGGTGCGAGACCGCAGGCGCGGTCAAAGTCTTGCACGTGCAGCCTTAGAGGGGTTGCCCAATTTTTGCAGGTGCGGGCTTTTTCCTGCAGAAGCGAAGCCGCAGGTGCGGGCTCCGTTCCGTAGGTGAGATGCCTGGCCTTCTTCTCCTCTTTCGCAGGTGCGGTCCTCGAGTCACAGGTGCGAAAGTCCTAAAGGAAGTGGGGTTGTTTTAATGCAGACTTAGACATTTTTAGGCCATTTTCTCTCATCTTGGGCGACTTAGGGAGATTTCAAAGGGGAGATTCTACCTAGCAATTGTGAGGTAAGTAATTCCTACTTAAAAGTGAGTTTAATACTTGAGTTTTGGGTAGATTAACACACAAAAATTAGTGAACATCATGGACTTAGAGTGAAACCTAAGGTTTTTGATAAAAATAAGAATTTACCAAGAAATTTGTTATGAAATCATGCAAAAACTATATAATATTAATCCTTAGGTTTTGGGTAACCATTCCTCTTGAAATTTTTTGAAATCCGAGCATGTGGGCCGGGGGGGGGTATTGTTTAACCAAAGAATTAGATCCTTTGACCAAAGCTATTTTTAGGATGAACACGGATTTCTGATAATCAAGGCAAGACTGATTATTGTAAGTAATTAAATAAAGAAAAATCAATAAGATGTACGAAAAGTAAAGTGTATTGCAATAGTAGTTCGGATGTCCATTACAGGTTATATTTTACTCCCTTATATAGGAAATTTCCTAATATAATGTCTGCCCTTTTCAGTGATTGAGCATTAATGACTAATTATTACATTAGTGTAACGTTACAATGAGTAACCATAACTGTTGTGTGAATGTTGTGTAACGTGTGGATCACTAATTGAAGATCTCTGAATCTGCCCTTTGTTCCGCCCAGATACATTTTGACCGTGTCTCTTCATCTTCTCAATCAGGTTGAGACTTCCGTAGCTAATTAATCCGTGGGTGTGATTTCCCATGCCTCTTTGCCTCATACCTCTTCATAGAGTCCCGTCCAGCTGTCGTGTCTTCATTGCTCCTCGTAGACTGTTGAGTCATCAGGATTTATTACACGTGTAAAGCTCTTTTTTACCAATACAGGTACATTTTAGGATTTTGCAACTAGGTTGAGATAATTATTTAAATAGGGGAAGTGTGGACGTTTGAACATAGATTGATTTATTTATATAATGTTTGGCTAGTTTCGAGTTCTTGGGCGATAAATTTGGAGATTCGGGCGCATTCTTGACCAGGGAAGTAGGCTTGAAACGAGGTAAGTCTCCTTTATAACCTTGTAAGAGGGAATTGTCGCCATAGGTGAAGTAATTAACTATGTGTCATTATTTGTGGGGGCTACGTACGTACGAGGTGACGAGAGTCTGTGCGTAGTGACTATTCTTGTTATGTCTGGGTAGTTAGGTTTATACCATGCCTTGTGAACTCCGTTAATTGAACTACATGCCTTGTGATCTCCTTGTATGCAAGCTTGTTTTCAAGAATTCCTAGAACTTGACGTTTTCAAACGAATTACTATTTTGGAAGAGGATTTAAGGAAAAATGTTGTGTTTATGTGTGACCGCTTCGCAATTTATATTCCGCGAGCGGAGTGTCTTTCCATTACTCTCATGGGAGCGGGTCGTACACCACAACAGGTTAATAGATGCATCTATGGTTCGCGCCGTTCGACCCTTCGGCAGTGCACATATATTATTATGTTGGCTTAGACCATATGTCCTCGACACATGCGCAAGCTACTTGTCTGATATTTCTCATGAATGTTAAACCGTTAGATGTTTGGGGAGACAAATTGTAAATTGTATATTGATGTTTCGTGATGTAAATAGATTTTTGTGGTTATGCTCAATATTCATTGTTTTACTGTCCACGTGTACTTGTTATTCATTTTAAATTATATCTAATTATACTATTTGGACCCTAGTAAGTGTCAAGTCGACCTCTCATCGCTACTTCTTTGAGATTAGACTGGATACTTACTGTGCATATTGTTTATGTACTCATGCTACGCTTCTGTACTTAATTGTACAGGTTCTAAGGCAGGTGCATCTGGGTATCAGTCCGAAGCTTGTCCTTTATTGCACTTAGTTGAGGCTTCACGGTGAGCTGCTTCTCCTGATGACATTCGGCAGCACTCTGGAGTCTTTTTTTTGCTATTTCTGTCTATATCCTCTCGGACAGTAGGATAGTCCTTTATCTCTTTTGATTTTACTCTACTAGATGCCTTTAGACTTGTGACACTAGTTCCTAGAACATACATTGGTAGACTATTCTTTTGGTGATGTAAGTAATTAAAGTTGACTTTTGGTCTTCATAACTTAATTTCCCTGCTATGTGTTATATTTCACGCGTAATGGCTAAATTATTTCTGAAATAAGGGAATGATTTAATAGAAAACAAACCAGATTCACTTGATAATTAGTGTTGGCTTGTCTGACAGCGGTGTTGGGTGACATCGCGACCTGAATTAGGATTTGGGTCGTGACAGAAGGGGACTTCAAGATCTGCAAATGACAGAAGATCTACCATGAGTCTTTGTATGATAATGATCCGAGTTGACGCACCTCAATCACCGCTAGGACCAATACTAGTATCTAGGGGTGTTCATAGTTCGATTTGGATCGGGTTTTCCCTAAAAAAATCAAACCAAGTAAGTTGGTTCTTCAAATATTGGAACCCAACCAAACCAATTAAGTCGAGTTTTTATCGATTCGATTTTTATAGGTGTTGGTCGGGTTTTCGATTATTTATCATTTTTTTTCTTAAATATGAGACATAAACTACCAAACACATATTTCAGAAACTACATTTTCAAACGTAACACTATCAAACCAATTGCTCTTTGAGAAATCTATCATTTACCAAGACATATTGATGAGAATTGAATCAAGTAGTGATGAATAATTTAAGTACTCAATTAAAAATCCATTATTTTTAACATGAAATACATTCTTGTACTTAGCAAAAGAAAACTACAAACCAAACTAGAATGTAAATGCATAGAATTAGATTATTATGATAGCAAAAAACTAGGCAAAAATATAAACGACTAATATGTACCATAAAATTTTAGAAACTTTATATAAAAATATACATATATATAGGTGTAATAATAAATTTAAATAGCTAATTTTATAGTCGATTTGGTTTGATTTTTTCAGTTATTTTTTTGATTAAAATCAAAACCAAACCAAATTTGATCGATTTTTAAAATTCAAAACCAAAACCAAACTAAACCTAAAAAGTATCGATTTTTTGGTCGATTTGGTTCGATTTTTCGGATTTTTATGAACGCTCCTACCGGTATCTGCACAAGAAGTGCAAAAGTGTAGTATGACTACAATCGACCCAATGTACTTCGTAAGTGTCGAGCCTAACCTTAACGAGGTAGATGACAAAACACCTACGTAAATAAACCAGTACAAGTATATATAAAGCAGCAAAATAACATGAAGAATGATAAAATACTAACTGGGAGGGGACATGCAAAAAGGGGAAGATATAATCAATACGGCAGATATGAAATCACGGAATAACATCTTCCAAATTAAGAAACGATATAACCAAGTAAATTACCAAAACCCGAAATCACTTAAATCAATGATATGAAAATGGCACGGCATCATCCTTCGTGCTTTTACTCTTGTCCTCACCATGTAATAGCATGAATATATGGCACGACATCACCCTTCGTAATTTTACTCTCGTCCTTACCATGCACTAATATGAATATAATGGCACGAAATCACCCTTCGTGCTTTTACTCTCAAACCTCATAATGTATGATTATGAATGCAAATGAGGCACGACAACACCCTTTGTGCTTTTCTCTCTTCCTCACCAAGAAACAATATAAATTCCGAATAATAAAACAAGGCGGAGAATAATTTTACTTTAAATATATCGCTACGATATCAAACTTCAACTTCCAAAATATTCAACATATTTAAAATAAACAATAGATATGAAATGAATATTTAAGGATATAATAGTATGACCTAAGCATGGATAACCTAATCAATGAAACAATATAATACAAGAAATAATTTCCACCTGTAAGCTTTAACCCCAATGACAATGCATAGGTACTCGTCACCTCACATATATGTTGTCCCCACACATAAAACACGTAGCAAATAGACCAACAAGTCCTAATCCCTTAAGTCAAGGTTAAGCACGACACTTACATCCCTCCGCAATCAAATAAATCAATCAACCACGACTTTGCCTTTTGAACAAGCCTCCAACAAAACCAAGTCTAGCTAATTATAGATCAAACGATTCAAAATTAACTTTAGAAACTACTCATCAATGAAAAGGATTCAATGTTGATCATTTTTGAAAAAGTCAACAAAAGTCAACCCCGGGCCTACTTGGTCAAAATCCGAGGTTCGGACCAAAATCCGATACCCATTCACCCTGAGCCCGGTGATGTGGTTTGTTTCGAAGTCCGACCTCAATTTTGAGGTCTAAATCTCAATTTTTTAAAATCACCAATTTCTATTCAAATCCCTAATTTCTACCATAAAACACATGAAAAGTAATGGGTAATTCAAAAGCAATGGATTAGAGTTGCTTACCAATAATTTTGGGAAGAAAATTCTCTAGGAAAATCGCTTCTAGAGTCTTTAGGGTTGAGAAATGGTGTAAAATGAGCTAAGTTCTAATTTTTTCCCTCTTTTACCCAGCTGCAGATGTCGCAATTGCGAAATCTTGTTCGCAATTGCGAACATCACAAATGCGAGACAAGGGTTGCAAATGCGAGCCCCGCCCTAGAAGTCCAGAAGTCGTAATTGCGACAAGAATATTTCAAATGCGAAGATCCTACCTTCACAATTGCGGCCAAAATCTTCGCAAATGCAAAGATGACGTACAATTGCCTGGCATCGCAAATGCGACCGTGTGATTGCAAAAGAAATCCTAAGCAGTTCATAATTGCGAGCATTTTCCTTGCAAATGCAAGGATACCCAATCTCAGCCCCTGCTCTCAAGTGCGAACGTTTGTTCACAAATGCAAGAGCTGCATCTGCCACCAGATCTGGCGTTGCACCGGCAACCTTTGCACTATTCAAACTCATCTGATACACGTCTGAAATTCGCTCGAGCCCCTCTGGCTCCAAACCAAACATGCACACAAGTATAATAACATCGTATGGACTCGCTTATCAAAACACCAAAATAATACCTAGAACTATGAATCTAACATCTAAATACATGAAATTTTCAAAGAAAATCAAGAACTTCCAAATTCACAACCGAGCGTCCGAATCCTATCAAATCAACTCCGTTTTGCACCAAATTTTGCTGACAAGTGTTAAATAGTAAAATGAACCTATACAAAGTTCTGAAACCAAAATGCGAATTTGGTAGCAATAAAGTCAACCTATGCTCAAACTTTGGAGTTCTTTAAACCTTCAAATTACTAGTTTTCAACAAATCACGTCAAATCAAGTTAGAGACTTCCGAATTAAATTTCGGGCATACGCCCAAGTCCAATATCACAATACGGATCCACTGAGATCATCAAAATACTGGTCCGGATTGTTTACACAAAATATTGACTATAATCAACTCAAATAATTCTTAAAGCTAAAATTCATGTTTTCTTTAATTTTTCACACAAAAACTTTTCGGAAATAGGCACGGACTGCACATGCAAATTTAGAAATACAAAACAGAGCTAATCGAGGTCTCAGAATATGGAAAATATGGGATATAACTCAAAATGATCTATCAGGTCATCACAACGACCCATGTGTCGCTTTTGCGATAACTGGTAATGTTGGACAACTTCGTAAATGCGAATCTTGCACCACATTTGCGATGATTGGGGGCTTCGCAAACGCGAGGATTATGTTCCATTTGTGACAACAATATATCTTGGACAGTGATCACATTTTCTAACATCACAATTGCGAGAGTTCACAATTGAGATATTCGCAACTGGGTAAAGCTAGGAAAATCGGGACTTAGCTCATTTTTTTCAACCCTAAATTCCGTAGAGACAATTTTTGAAGAGGAATTTCTTCTCAAATTCATTGGTAAGAAACTTTAACTAGTTTTCAATCAATTTTAATTACTTTTCCATGAATTTTATCATCAAATCTATGAATTTCAAAGTAGAAATTAGGGGTCTTTGGTAGAATTTTTAAATTTTATAAAATTGAGATTTAGACCTCGAATTGAGGTCAGATTTCGAAACAAATCATGTATTCGGGCTCGGGGTGAATGGGTAATCAGGATTTGGTAAGAATCGCGGATTTCGACCATGTCGGCCCGAGTTGAATTTTTGTTAACTTATTTTATGATCAATATTGAACTTTTTTCATTTGTGGGGTAGTTTCTAAAGCTTTTTTTTTATTTTTAATTTTAAACGATAATTGGTTAGATTCGATTGGTTTGAAGGCTTGTTCTAAAGGAAAAACAGGGTTTAATTATTAATTGTGTTCCTAAAGAGGTAATGTGCTTGAGGGAATAAGACTTGGTTGGTCTATTTGCTACTGGATATATGTGTGGGGGCGACATATATGCAAGATGACAAGTGTATATGAATTTTTCTGGGTTTAACTATACGGGCGGGCTACTTAATTGCATGTTTTCATTTATATCATGCCTTCTTTTATTCCATGTTATTACTCATTTTGTGCTTTAACTGCTACTTGTCTTTACTTGTTAGATTCATGCTTCATACGTTACATGGCTCAATTTGCTATGTTTCCAAGTATTCATGCCTTCATTTATTGACTGCCTTTACTTGGTCTATGCTTTTACATGTTGTTAGTTAGTTGATTTTACTTGTCTTATGTCCTTACTTGTTTATTTTCCGTACTTGCTTCTATTTCACTTTACTACATTGTATTAGATTATCTTAGAAAATTTATAAGTTTAGTACCCCTTTTATGTTATGATTTGAGATAAACTGTAGTTAGTTGTAGTATTGTCCACATTCATTTTATATGCGATCGGGTTGCATGCCTCAACAGTACTGATATTATATGGGATCGGGTTTCAAACCGCAATGGTATTAATGTTATATATATATATATATATATATGTATATATGTATATATATATATATATATAT
>ML374450.1:0-16815 GCA_005239525.1 Nicotiana knightiana | reverse complement strand
CATATATATATATATATATATATATATATATATATATATATATATATATATATATATATGGGATGGAGTTGCGTACCACAAAAATATTGATGTTATATATATTGGATCGGGTTGCGTGCCCCAACAGATAAGGTGTATTATGGCTATTTTTCAATGACAACAGTAAGAGGGGATGGATTTCTTTCCACATTTTCAGTGAAAATCTCTAAATTGCCTTCTCCATTCCTGATTTCAACATTTACTTCTTCAAGGAGAGGTTTAGTGAGATCAATCTCAACACGAACCTTTGCAGTAGTGAGTCTAGATTTGGGTATAGTAGCTTTATCCATAGTGAGCGATATACGAATAGCATCAATAATGTGAAAAATGGCATCCCATTCGTAGTAGTTCCATCAAAGGTCTAGGAGTGTAATCCAAATTGGTGTATGTGTGGATTCTCCTTCCGGTATGAATTTCAAAGTCCATTTTTCAGGCGTCATCACAGTGTTTTATTTGATCATTGTGAAACTTTTGGAACTGAATTCACATGATCTTCCATAATGTCAAAATCAATAAACACATTTTTCATGTCATAAGCCCCAATTTTGATGGTTCCCTTTCCTGGGAAGATTTTAACATATTCACTTTGGATAATATCTATCGATTGTCGAATTCGAAGAAACTTACCCACAATTATCCATTTGCAAGTTTGAGCTAAAATGTCTTTCTCTTCCTTTGTAAAAATGACAATAAATTTACTATTAATAGCCTTATAAGGTCTGAGAAGAAGCTTAACCCAATTCCTTTTAGCGGTTAAGGGTTGATTCCAAGTACCCTCTTGTATGAGGTTTGAGCAACACCTGCAGTTAGTTCAAATCTGGGAATCTTTCTATTGATTTTTTGTCCTGACAATGGAAGAAAATCTAAAGAGGGGTTTTGGGTGGGAGCGTGCATAATTATAAATTGTTGCATGTGTACTGGGATGTCGTGGTTCTGCTTTAGTGGTGGAGGTGGGTTCGGACAGGCCGACAGACCCGCCGTTTGTGACATAGGAGAGATCAGAAAAAACATATGGAAAATCTTACAATAATAAAATAGAAGTAAAGGTAAGAATACATTAATATTAATCCTAGAGAGAAGGCCATCACTCTATCTATAGAACTCTATGAGTTTACTTTGCTATGATGTCGCCTCTAGTACTAATTCAAATACTCAAACTATTTCACTCCTAGCAAGAGATCAAATACAACATTTATTATCATTTTAGTTCAAACGGATTGACCACACTTATTCAATCAATAATTTTATATGATTGACTTGCTATTAACTTAATGTTTGGATTAAAGATGACTGACTGATTTAAAGTGTAATAATTACTATATTTGCTTTTGTTAATTTTTTGAGTGTTCGAATTCCTCTCTTCCCGCACTTTCTCCACCCCTTCAACATTTGGAAAACGGAAAAGAGTCAAAATTATTTTTACTATTTGATATAGAAAGATTATACCCTCCGTTAAATGTTGGTATCTAAACTACCTCTGTCGAGACCAATTTGGCTCACTTATACCCTTTCCGACTACCAGAATTAAAATTTACATTTCTTTATAATTTCAAATCCTCTTTAACAAAAAAACCGCTATTTGTCCCAGTTAATAATATGCCCTCGCTTGTTGTTACACCCGGCCACTAGCCCCCTATTTAAATTTTACTTTTTTTTTCTTTTTCTTCCTCGCATAGTTCTTCAACTTTGAGCCAATATTTTTTAATTTCTATTTTTCTTCTCTTTCATTCTATTATCTTTCTTCTTCCTCTATTTTCAATATTTATCAACGATTAGACGAAACTCGTCGTTTGGAAGTATAACAATATTTTTAATAGTTTCTACTAAGGACCAATAATCTCGATTGGTGTTGACGTATGATGGATGATTTTGTGGAGATGAGGGAGCTTTTGGGTAGCGGAACAATAAATAAAGGGTGGTAGTGGAGAGTTGGTATCAGAGGAGATAGGGTGGCGTTTCGACAATAGCGAGGGTTAAATGTCACGACCCAGTTTTCCACCTTAGGATGTTGTGATGGCATCTAGTGTCTAAGACTAGGTAAGCCTAACATACATTAAAAAATATCAGAAATAATAATAGAACCTCAAATTAAACGATTAAACTGTTATAATAAAACTCAACTGTACAACTGTCAATAACTCCCTAAGACCTAGTGGAACCAAGTCATAAGCTCTACAAGAATACACTAATAGTCTCGAAAGACAATACTGTTTTGGAACAGAAAATAAATAAGAGAACATCTAAAAATAGAATGTGACTTTGAGGGTTGCTAACGTCGCGCAGGTGTACCTTGAAGTCTCCGAAAGTAGCTAACCAATCACCGACGTCCAACACGAGCAGATGTATATAGATATGCACAAACATATACAGAAGCGCAGTATGAGTACACCACAATAGTATCCAGTAAGTATCAAGCCTAATCTTGGTAGAGTAGTGATGATGCCAGGTCAAGACACCTACTAGGATAAAAGAAACTGAACAAGGTATAGTGCAGTCATTTAATGGAAGACGAAGAAATAAATCACAATAAATCAGTTCAATAATGTAAGCTAGCAACGGAATCTAAAGCAATAAAGGTAACAAGGAATGGACACAAGTTAAGAGCATCACGAAATAAATACGGATAAATACAAGTAAAACAAATAAAGAAATAACAAAACTGTTCAATCAACAAGCCTCTTTAACATAGTGTGTGCCACAAGAATCATAACTGAGGTACTTTCTTTTTCACATTTCAAAATTTTAATCACAATCTTTCCTTATATCACCGCATGAGCCTTACATTTATTTTTGAAAATTATTTTCCCGAAATGACTACACGCGTTTTAGCCCCCGTATCTCACCACGTGGCTTCAAGTAATTCCCTTACTAGCAACACGCGTATCAAGCCCACCTTATCTCACCGCATGTGTATCGACTCCTATCCATATACCACATGCGTATCAATATCACAACACAATAAAAACTCGCACCACAAATGCCCATATGCGACAAATTGCCAAAATAAATAATACCAATATTTCCACAATAACTAGCACATGGCTCGATCACAATGTGTACAATAATCTCAATAACAACAAGATGAATGAGTGATACTCGACAAGGAAAGATACCTAAAAAATTAACGACTTCACCTCAATGATAATTGCTTTTACAACTTCAATACCAGTAACTCAACAAGAAGATATTCCACGAAATAACAACGTCAAGTAGGAGTAATTCACAATTTAAGGGTAACAAAACAATAAGGGAATATTAACTTCGACTAGAGTAGGGGTGTGCATTCGATTTATCGTTTCGATTTTGAACCTTATCGATAATTACTTATCGATTATCGATTTGTACATATGCTTATCGTTATCGTTTCAATAAGGTTTCGATTTTTTCGATTTCGGTTTATCGATTTTTGGGGCTTATCGATTCGGTTATCGATTACACCAATAAGAAAATTTACGGGATTCCACCAATAAGAAAATTTGCTAGCTCTAAGCGATGTTGTCATGTTTAGTACCCTTACTTAATATATGTATACAATGTGTAAAACATGTATAAATAGTGGATAGCTNGAGGAATTTTGAGTGAAGAAAATTTAAGGCTTCAGCAGTTCAGCTCTAAAGGGGCAGGAGGGTAGGGCCGTAGGGGAAAATCTTGAGGTAGAAGCGGCGTGAAGTCGTGAAGAGGAAAGAAAATAATAGGGTAGGGAAAATTAGAAAATAATAAGGGTAGAGGAAAATGAAAATAATAAGTTAGGGTAAAGGAAACCACGGCAAGAAAAAAAATTATTTCTTATCAATTTATAGATAAATCGATAAGCGAAGTGGACAAAATCGAAATCGAAATCGATAATTCGATAAGAAAATTTTCGGAATCGAAATCGAAATCGATAAATCGATATCGATAAATCGATAAATCGATATCGATAAATCGATAACAAATAATCGATTCGATTTATCGATAAACCGATTCGAATGCACACCCCTAGACTAGAACATAAGAGCAACTACATCAATAAAGGATAAAACAAGTGCTAATAGTATATATTAGAGCATGTGAGAGTAAATTTAACGATGAAAGATGTACCATGCTATAACAAGTTCAATTAAATACATGGAAGAAGTCTAAAAGTCTAAATCAGTCAAATACCACATATAGCCCGTGTACACACTCGTCACCTTGTGTACACGTATTTCACATAATACAATTAACACAAACAACCCAAATTCTAACAAGTAGTTCCCCCACACAAAGTTAAGCAAGATACTTACCTCAACTAGGCCAACTCAACCCTCAAAAATATATTTTATCCTAAAATTTGCCTCCACACGGCTCAAGTCTAACAAAAAATGACTTAATAACATCAACAATGCAAGAAAAACCAATTACAATAGATAAATCTATGATCTTTACACTTTTCTAAAAAACATCAACAAAAGTCCACCCCGGTACTGCCAGGTCAAAGCCTGGGTCTAAGGGTAGATTTTGATTACCCATAACCCACGAGTCCATATATGTGCTTTGTTTTCAAATCGGAGTCTAGATAAACTCTCAAAATCCAAAACTTTATTTTTCAAAACATTGACAAAAATCCCCAAATTTCTTCTTTGATTCTCATAAATTTGATGTTAAATCTAAAATATAATCATGAAATATTGTTGAAATTGATTAGAATCACTTACCTAATATTTGTAGATGAAAATCCCCTCTCTAAATCGCCTCCTACAGAGTGTAGGATTCTAAGATATGAAAAATGAGACCTATATCCCGTCTTTTCTGACTTTTATTCAGTTGCAGATATCGTTATTGCGACACTGGGTTTGCAATTGCAAGCCCTCGCAATTGCGAAGAATTCCTCGCAAAAGCGGCTACTATCAGCCTAAGGGATAAGTCGCAAATGCGACAACGGGTTCGCGAATACGAACCCTGTTCCCAGCAAAAATGCGACACAATCATCGCAAATGTGATCCTACCCTGCCTAGGTGCTACTTCGCAATTGCGAGGTTGATGCTCGCAGTTGCAACATTAGAGCACTAGCACACTATCCTATTTTAGTTCAAAATCATTTTGAGACACGCCTGAAACTCATCTGAGCCCTCGGAGCTCAAAACCAAACATCCATACAAATCTAAAAATATCATACGAACTCGCTTGTGCTATCAAAACAAAAAAAATAACATCTAGAACCACGAATCGGACATCAAAACGCATGAGTTTCATGAAAAAGTTCAAAAACTTCTAAAATTGCAACCATGTGTCAGAATCCTATCAAATCAACTCCAAATGGCACAAATTTTGCAGAGAAGTTTTAAATAGCATAACGTACCTATTCCAATCCCCAAAACTAAATTTCGAACCCGATAGCAAAAAATCAACCTATGGTAAAATTTGTAAACCTGAAATTGCCAAATTTCGGTAATAAAACACAAATCAACCTACGAACCTCCGAATTCGACTCCGGGCATACACCCAAGTCCAAAATCATGATACAAAACCTTTTAGAGCCATCAAAACACTATTTCGGGGTCATTTTCACAACAGTCAAACATTTGTCAATAAAATTAACTTAGGCTACTAAGCCAATAATCAAAGGGTCCAAATCAACCCAAAGTCCTTCCGGAATTGAACTAACCATCCCCGCAAGTTATAAAACCATAAATGCACATGCGCGAAGCATCAAAAAGGGAAACAAGACTCAAATACATAAAACGTCCGGTCGGGTCATTATATTCTCCCACTTTCAAGACAAACGTTCATCCTCGAACGTGCCTAGAGACATGACTGAAGTGACAAAAAATTGACGATAACAAATTCACATGTCGTGCTCGGTCTCCCAGGTCGTCTCCTCGACGATGACCCCTCAATTGAACCTTCACAGAAGCAATGTGTTTTATCTCAACTTCCGAACCTGTCTTTCCAAGATAGCCAGCGGCTCCTCAACGTAAGTCAAATCGATGTCCAATTGGACTAAACTAAACTTTAATACATGGGATGGGTCACCTGAATACTTCTGGAGCATAGAAATATAGAACACCAAGTGGACTGCCGATAACCTGGGTGGTGATGCAAGCTTGTATGCCATCTCACTAATTCTCTCTCAATGATGTCAAAAGGTCTAATTACCTAGGGCTCAACTTGACCTTCTTCCTGAACCTCATCAGACCCTTCTTAGGTGAAACCCGAAGTAAAATCCTCTCTCCCACCATAAATGCTACATCACGAGCCCTCCAATCAACATAACTCTTTTGCCTAGACTGTGTTGTACAAAGATGATCTTGAATCATCTTGACTTTCTCCAAGGCATTTCGAACCAAATATGTACCACAACCTAGTCTCACCCAGATCAAACCAAACAACTGGAGAACAACACCATCTCCCATTTAGGTCATCATAAGGAGCCGTTTAAATACTCGATGAGTAGTTGTTCTTGTAGGCGAACTCTACAAACGGCAATAATTGATCCCAAGAACCCCCCAAGTCCATAACGCAGGCATGTAGCATATACTCCATGATCTGAATGGTGCGCTCGGACTATCCATCCATCCGGGGGTAAAATTCTATACTCAACTCAACCCGTGTGCCTAACTCATGCTACACAACTCTCTAGAAATGCGATGTGAATTGTGTGCCTCAATCGGAGATAACGGATACCGACACACCATAGAGACAAAAAATCTCATGGATATAGAGTTGAGCCAGCTGCTCTGAAGAATAGGTAGTCACCACCGGAATGAAATGAGACGACTTGGTCAACCTGTCCACAATCACCCATATTGCGTCAAATTTATTCAAAGTTTGTGAAAGCCCAACAACGAAGTCAATGGTAACACGCTCTAATTTCTACTCGGGAATCTCAAGTATCTGAAGAAAATCGCCCGACTTGTAATGCTCTTACTTCATGTACTTACAGTGCAAGCACCGAGACATATACTCCACTATTTCTTTCTTCATTCTCCTCCACCAATAGTGCTGCCTCAAATCTTGATACATCTTAGCAACACCTGGATGAATGGAGTACTGCGAATTGTGGGCCTCCTCGAGAATAAACTCATGCAACCTATCTATATTGGGCACACATATCCGACCCTGCGTCCGCAACATCCTGTTATCTACAATAGAAACCTCCTTGGCATCACCGTGTTGCATTGTGTCCCTAAGGCCAATCAAATGGGGGTCGTAATACTGACGCTCTCTAATGCGCTCATATAAGAAAGACCGAGAAACCACGCAAGCAATAACTCGCTGGCTCCGAAACATCCTATCTAACAAACTAATTGGCCAAGGCCTAAAAATCCATGGCTAGTGGACTCTATGCTGCTGGTAGATACGCCAAGCTACCCATACTCTCCTCCCTTCTACTCAAGGCATCGGCCACCACATTGGACTTTCCGAGATGATACAGAACAGTGACATCATAGTTTTTCAGCAACACTCACCATCTCCGTTGCCGCAAATTAAGATCTTTTTGCTTGAACAAATGCTGGAGACTTCGGTGGTCGGTATAGACCTTACATGGGACACCATATAGATAATGCCTCCAAATATTTAATACATGAACAATAGCTTCCAATTCCAAGTTGTGGATCGGGTAATTCTACTCATGGACCTTCAATTGCCAAGACGCGTAGGCAATCACCCTACCATCTTGTATCAACACCGTGCCAAGACCAATATATGATGCATCACAATACACAGTGTAAGACCCCGGACCCATAGGCAATACCAACACCGGCGCTCTAGTCAAAGCAGTCTTGAAATTTTGAAAGCTCGTCTTGCACTCCTCAGACCATCTATAAGGAGCACTTTTCTGGGTCAATCTAGTCAAAGGTGTAGTAATGGATGAGAAATACTCTAGAAAACTCCGGATATTAAGAGATGAAGACGGTCTGGGCCAACTCTAAACTTCCTCAGTATTCTTCAGATCTACCTTGATCCCCTCACTAGACACTATATGACCTAAAAACGCCACCAAATCAAGCTAGAATTCACACTTTGAGAATTTTGCATATCATTTCTTCTCCCTCAAGGTATATAGTACGATCCTCAAATACTGCTCATGATCCTCTCGTCTGCGGTAATGAACCAATATCTCATCGATAAATATAATGAAAAACGAGTCAAGATATGGCTGGAATACATTATTCATCAGGTGTATAAATACTGCTGATGCGTCGGTCAGCCGAAATGACATTATGAGGAACTTGTGGTGACTATACCAAGTCCTAATGGAAGTCTTTGGAACTCGTGGTGACCATACCGAGTCCTGATGGCAGTCTTCGAAATATCCGGATCCCGAATCTTTTGCTGATGATACCCTGATCGCAAATCAATCTCCGATAACACTCTGCACCCTAAAACTGGTCAAATAAGTCATCAATGTGCGATGATGGATACCTGTTCTTCACTGTAACCTTGTTCAACTCCCTATAATAAAAACACATCCGCATCGAGCCATCCTTCTTCTTCACAAAAAGAATCGGAGCACCCCAAGGTGACACACTAGGCCGAATGAAACCCTTATCAAGAAACTCTTACAGTTGTTCCTCTAACTCTTTCAACTCCACCGGTTCCATTTGATATGGTGGGATAGAAATGGGCTGAGCGTCCTGCACCAAGTCAATACCAAAATTGACATCCCTATCGGGTGGCATGCCCGGAAGGTCTTTGGGAGCACATCTGGGAAATCTATCACTACTAGAACTGATTCCACAGTATGAGTATCAACACTGACATCTCTTACAATGGCTAGGTATGCTTCACACCCATTCTCAACCGTTTGTTGTGCCTTAAAGAAGGACACAACCCTGCTAGGAATATAATCCAGTGTACCCCTCCACTCTAACCGCATCAAACCTGGCGTAGCTAGTGCTACAGTCTTGGCGAGACAATCCAAAATAGCGTGATAGAGCGACAACCAGTCTATGCCCAAGATCACATCAAAGTTGTCACGACCCAAAATCCTAACTTAGGACGTGATGGCGCCCAACAACGGGGTCAGGAAAGCCAACTCTCAAGTTACTAAGGATTCCTTCTTATTAGATTAAACATTTCAACATATACTCAGTTTTAAAACTTAAACATTATTCGACAAGGATAAATGACCAGTTTTAATCAAAAGCAGTCATGAAGAGGCGTGAGCCAATATATATACAAACCCGAAATCCATATCAACTATCATGTGTGTGCCAGGAACTAGTGTCACAAGTCCTACGGGCATACTAACAGAATATACAAAAGATATAATATACAGTCCCACTGTCTGAAGGAAATAACAGGAAATAAGCAAAAGAAAACCCCATGGTGCTGCCGGAGATTGCTAGGAGGAAAAGAAGCTCACCGTGAAGTCAGGTCCGTCTAATATCAAGTCAAGCTCCGGTCCGACTACTAGATGCACCAGCCTTAGAACCTGTACTATTAAGTACAGAAGCGTAGCATGAGTACATAAATATATATGTACCCAGTGAGTATCCCGCCTAACCTCGAAGAGGTAGTGACGAGAGGTCACCCTGACACTCACTAAGGTCCAACAATATAATTTAACAGGATATGATAGAAACGGTAGGAATGTAAAGGAAGTGAGGCAACAAATATATATAAGGTGCTGAAATCCAAGGAAGTATTGGGAATGAATAAAACAATTACTACTTCACTTTCCCCCAAATATCTGTCAAATCAATATCGATGAATTTAGTAACAAATAAATCATGTGCATGCAGGGTAAGGACAACCGGCCGGAGTCATAAGATAGTCATGCCCGTACACTGCCAAGGGTCGAACGGCCCGAACCATAAGTGCACCTCTCCACAAAGTACTCATATCTATGCACTGTCGAGGATCGAACGACCCGTACCAAAAGTGCATCTCTAAATCCTCTCTATGCACTGCCGAGGATCGAATGGTCCGTACCAAAAGTGCATCTCTCAATCCGCCGTGGCATACGGCCCGTTCCCATACGAGTGGGGGAAAATCACACTCTGCTCGCGGAATGTAAATTGCGAAGCGGTCACATGCACACAAATTATTTCTTTTTAAATTACTTTTCAGTGAATAATTACAAGTTTCTCAATTTCCATGACCTCAGGGAAGTAAGCAACATGTAACATTGAATTTATTAAGCATATAGTTCATATCAAGTAAAACAGAAGGCATGATGTGGGCCTAACTACCCAGACATAATAGTAATAACCGCTACGTATGGACTCTCGTCACTTTGTACGTACGTAGCCCCCACAATTATCACATATAGCATTTAAATCACCTAGGGGACAATTTCCCCCTTACAAGGTTATAAAGGAGACTCACCTCGCATCGCACCTACTCCCCGGGTCAAGAATGCGCCCGAAACTCCGAACTCGACACCCACAGACTCGAAACTAGCCAAATGTTATACAAATATATCAATTCATATTCAAAGCATGGAATTATCCTATTACTTAGCCAAATTCACCATTCTTGAAGAAATTCCAAAATCTAACCCCTAGCCCGCATGCTCGGATTCCAAAAATTCTCGAAGGAAACACTCACTCATAACCTAAGGCTCATTAATACATGATTCTTACTTGATTTCATAGCTAATTGACGGGTAATTTTCTAAATTCTCGTAGGCCCTAGGTTACTACCCAAATTCCTAAATTTTCACTAATCAAGTAGTTAAATTCCACTAAGAGTGCATGCATTAACTAAATCTAGGATAAAATCTACTAACCTTTCAGTGATTGGGTCGTTGAGCCCTTTTCCCAAGCTCTCAAGGTGTTCTAATGGGGGAAGAAATGAAGAAATAATGAAGAATCTCGTATTTTAAAGAAACACACTGCCTGACAGTGGTTCCGCACCTGCGGCTCGAGGACTGCACCTGCGAAAATGGATGAGGAAGCCTGGGCCCGCACATGCGGAGGGGAGACCGCACCTGCGAGAAATGGACTGCCCGCTGGGGATCGCACCTGCGAGGCTGGGACCGCAGGAGCGGTCCCGCACCTGCGACTCAGCAACCGCACCTGTGGATCACACCAAAACAGGTGCACCAACAACTATTTCAGCTGGTTTTTGGCCTCGTGTGGTGTCCGTGAGGCACATGGGCCCACCCGAGCCCCCGTCAGAATATACCAATAAGTACCAAATCATAATACAGACTCGCTCGAGCCTTCGGAACACCCAAAACAACGCTAAAACTCAAAATCACACCTCAAAACCCCTAGAACCAAACTTAGGAACTTTAAGTTTTCTTGACTTCGCTAACAACACGCCAAACCGACCTATACTACTCGGAATGACACCAAATTTTGCAGGCAAGTCATAAATGACATAACGAAACTATTCCCGATCTCGAAATTCCGTTTGGACCTCGATAACAAAATAACACGTCCCAAACCACAATAGGAACTTAAGGAACTTCTTATTTCAATATTGGGAACCGAAACGCTCCCGGGTCATCCAAAACCCATTCCGAACATACGCCCAAGTCCAAAATCTTCATACGAAGCTACTGGAACCGTCAAAATTTGATTCCGAGGTCATTTACTAAAAATGTTGACCGAAGTCAAACTTGGCCCTAAAGGCCAACCTTAAGGAACCAAGTGTTCCTATAGCACTCTAAACACTTCCGAATCCCGGACCACCCGCCCCCACAAGTCATAAATCACAATAAGCCGCTATGGGAAGTTTCATTTAGGGGAACGGGGTTCAATAACGCAAAACGACCAGTCGGATCGTTACAAAAGTCCACCTTATTGACTAACAATAGATCAACTCTGATCTCAAAACAAACAATAACAACTAAACACGACTGATACACACAATCCACAATAATAGAATCTCCCACAGGCGTGGACACATGTACAAGAGAACTAAAAGAATCACGAGATATATCTAAATATGTGGCAAAGTAAGATGACACATATGATAAGTGGATCACAAATAAAATAAGACCGATGCATCCCTATGAAAAATTGAAACCGTACCTGTGATGGTTGCGTCTGATGCGGTCGCCTTCGTCCTACCCCCAAAAGCAAAGAACCTGGCCTGGCCTCCCCTCTAGGCCGACCTTTACCCGCCTGACCTCCAACCCTAGCTGGTGGGGCAGGTGGAGTAGCAACTAGAGCAGCAGCCATGACCTGAGAACCTTGTGGACCCTATGGAATCTATGAAGCCTGAGTAGTCTGTGGAGGCATATCCCTCCTGAGTCTGGGGCAATCCCTCACTATATGTTTGGTATCCCCATACTCAAAACAAGCTCTCGTTGGGCGTGGCTGCTGAAACTAACTCTAGCCTGGTCGGCTAGACTGATCATTGAAGGTACCCAATGCAGGAGGTGCGCTAGTAAGTGTCTAAGCAAAATGGGAAACCTGAGATCTTGGAGTAGCCGGTGCACTGCTAGAAGCTGGAAGTGCTGAATGAACTGGGCGGCTCACATAGCCTCTACCATGACAGGCTGCAACTGAAGCACGGGCACCATTATATCCTCCAGAATCTCTAAGCCTCTTGGCCTCCCTATCCTCTCTCTCACAGCCCTACATACCCTCCAACATCCACACGATCTCTACCACCTGCTAATATAGAGTATCAGTCTCCAACTCTCGAGCCATGCTGAATCTAATACAATAATTTAGCCCCTCGATGAATCTGCAGACTCGCTCTTTGACTGTAGAAACCAAGAGGCACACGTATAGACAACTCTCTGAATCTTATAACATATTCTAACACTGACATAGTCCCTTGAAACAACTGCTCAAACTATGTGTGCCATGCATCACGAAGAGTATGGGAACAAACTCTCTAAAGAACGTCTCTGAAAATTGATCCCAGGTGGGCGGGGATGCATCAGCTGGCCTACCCTCCTCATAAGCCTGCAACTATCGGTACACTGCTCTGGACAACTGAAATATAGTAAAATAAACTTTTCTCACTTCCACAATAGCCATGGTGCAGAGAATACGATGACACTTCTCTAGAAAACCCTATGCATCCTTGCTAGTCGTGCCATTGAAAGTAGGAGTATCATACATCTTGAACCTCTCAAGTCTCCTCTGCTCCTCCTCCAATGCCTCTGGCCTGACCTCAGGATGAACCGGTATAACTTGTTGTGCCAGCATGACACTCGAGACCTGATCAATGTGGATCCGCAGTTCTAGAGTACGAGCCGCAGGAGTCTGAACTCCTCTCCCAGCCTGAGATATAGCCGGTGCAAGTGGAATCAACCCCCCTTAAGCTAGAGTCCCAAACTTGCTTAAGAACTGTATTGGGGTCTCCTGAAGTCTAGGGGTGGTAACATGCACTTTAGGTGCCTGTCCCCCAAGCGGAGCTACTGGTGGCTGCTCAGTCGCTGCTCGGGTAGGTGCTTTGGCTGCATCCTTTACTCTTCCTCGGCCTTTGCTCCGGCCCTAGCCTCTCGTGACTCTAGCAGGGGGTGCGAGTGTCTCATCATCGGATCCAACAGCGTGTGTCCTCACCATCTGTGACAGAATAGAAGACAAAGATTCAGATTTTAGATTCAACAAATTCGCACAATAAGGAATCAAAGGAGTGGAAATTTTCTAACAGTTTTGTAGTCCCTCGAAGTTAAGTACAGACGTCTCCGTATCAATCCACAAGACTATACTAAACTTGCTTATGACTCGCAATACCTAAGAATCGAGAGCTCTGATACTAATTTGTCACGAGCCTAGTTTCCCACCTTAGGATGTCGTGATGTCACCTAGTCTCTAAGACTAGGTAAGCATAACATATATTAAGAAATAACAGAAATACTAATAAATACTCGAATAAAATCATTAAAATGTCATTATAAAACTCAACAATATAGCTGTCAACAACTCCTCAAAACCTGGTAGAACCGAGTCATAAGCTCTACAAGAATGCACTAATAGTCTCGAAAGATAATATTGTTTTGGAACAAGAAATAAATAGTATAACATCTAAACACAGAAGGTGACTTCGAGGCCTACAAAATTAACCAACCCCGCAAGTTATAAAATCATAAATGCACATGTGTGAAGCATCAAAAGGAGAAACGGAGCTCAAATACACAAAATAACCGGTCAGATCGTTACAGTAAAGAAGATGGAGCAGCGTCTATGGTAAAGTTGGAGAAGCTAAAGAAGATAAAGAAGAGGGTAAAAATCTAGAGAGAAAGAGAGTTGAAGTAGAGAGGGACAATGGTGATTTGGGATTAAAGGAAGTGTTTTAGTTGAAAATTAGGTAGGAGAGAGGTGTAGCAGAGAAAACGGTAATGGAGCAATGGTGCTATAGTGGTTGAGGGGTGGTGTTGATGGAGTTTGCCACTAATGGAGGTTGAAAAGAAATGAAAAAGAAAGAGTAAGAATATAAAGAGAAGAAAAGAAATAAAGAAGTAAAACAAAATAAGGAACTTGGGGTCAAATATAAATTGTGGGAGGGGAGGGGGCTCAAGTGTAAAAAAGGAAAGGTAATTTGGATAAGTGGCCGTTTTATTAAAGATAAAAAATAATTTGAAATTATAAAAAAAGCAACAATTAAGTCTGTTAGTTGAAAAGGGTATAAGCGAGTCAAATTAGTCACGGTAGGGATAGTATTGATACCAACTTTAATGGAGGGTATAATTATTCGATATCAACTAGCATAAGGACACTTATGACTCATTTTCATTTGGAGAATTATGTATTAATTATGAGCAGGCCGCATTAATGAATTGTTTAAAACCAAATTGGTGTAGAGTATTGATTGAGCTAAAGCAAACTACATACATTGGTGTCAAAAGTGGAGAAGCTAAGCTATAAGGCCGAACTGCTATGCATTCAACCACATTATAGTGATCTCGAAGCGATTCTCTTTTGTTTGCGGGACGAAATCCGATATAGCTGTAGAGAGCAAGGCAGGCTGGCAATTGAAACTCAAATCAGCATAGTGAGCTATAGCAAATAAGATCACAATTAGGTAATTTCTAAATTGAGCTAAACAAAGCTGTTGGCTCACACGTACTCTTTCTTGCTCAAAAGAGAATGTAATAGTCCATAGTTTTCTGTCGACAAAGAGAGGCCAAGGGACAATTTGACGAGGCAAATTGGATGAGGATACACCTAAGCTTAACTAAGTCAACAAAAGAAAAATAAGAAGTTTTAATTCATTAAAAAAAAGAAAAGATAAATAAATCAATAAGTAGTGTTCCATAAAATATAGTAGGAGTAATAAATTATTATTCGCAGTAGTTAAACTGTACTTTTCCTTCTCTAATTAAAATGAAGTTTATCCAATTGTCCTGTCATATCTTCTAGAATTTGCATCACTAATCTTTTTCCTAATGAAAAATGCCATACAACTACGTTTATTATCTTACTAATTGAATAATGATATAAGTTAATGATGCACGCAAAGAAACAGTCAAAATCAATGTGCTTCTTAATGAATAAACATACAAAGAATAAGTCAAGCTAAGTTTAAATTCACAAACTGTTGTTCTTTTTTTTTTTTTTTTTTTTTTTTTTTTTTTTAATAATAGTAGCTAGCTTATGTGCAGTTCAATTAATTTTAGCGAGTACGTGTTATCTCCAACCAGAACAAATATCAGATAACTCTATTCATCAAAATTCAGCTCATTACAACTTGACTAATTCCATAGGCAATATGCTATTTTTACCGGTTTCGAATAACTTTGTTAACCAAAACTCGAATAAAGATGTACTTGCACAAACTGTCGTTTTCAGGTACTTAGTCTTTTCTCTGGAATGAATAAATTATAAATAAAAACAAGAATAGGACATGATTGGGGGGGAGATATATGATCAAGTCAATGTGGAAATAAATAAAAAGAAGAGATATTGAATAGTTATATAGTAGAAGAAGAAAAAAAGAAAACTTGGCAAACTCCCACCAAACCCCAATATATAACAAAAAGAAGCTCGCCAAAGTCTTGAAATTATTCATTATCTTCTTCTTCTTCTTCGTCTCTTTCAAGTTCAAAACCAACAAAGAAGAAGAAAAGGAAAAGATTTATATATGGAAGGACTTATTCCATTAGTGTACAAGACAATTAAGAGGAGCAGAACTCGCCGGCGATATGAATGTCTCTCCTTTGGTGCTGCTAATAATAGCTATAATATTGAAAATTTCTATCCAAATGGTTTCATCAACAGTAAACATTATGAAGTGACTCCTAGTGATAAGGTGGTTGCTGGTGGTGAACTTCAGGCAGAGAACAACCGGCACCGACGAACACAGTCCCTCCACGTGGAATATACCGGTAGACTTTCGCCGGAGATTAGCACTCCGGTGAAGGATAAAGAACTAGTGCGTTTCAGGAGCCACCGTAGAATGTTTTCATGTGTAACTGGTGGATGATATGAAGATATATCTTCTTAGTGGCAACAATTGTGCATTTAAGACATTTCGTAAATTATTATTTACTTTGTATTATTTTCAAGCTGTGATGTATACATATTATCTCTAAAAGAATATTTATTGCACATGTATAATAGAAAACATTTTTGCGATGTGGTTTCTCCAACTACGTCTTCTCAATACCTGTGTTGATTTCCAATTTCTATTTGTCTTATTTTGTGATAGGCGTAGATAATACTAGCTGGAAATAGGAAATTGGTGATTTTGATACATCTGCAAAAGTGTGGTGAAATTTCTAATAATGTAAATATTCAGTAGTTCGTGGCTAGCTTAAACCAGATTTCGGAACCCAATTAGGTAAAATTAGACAAATAGAACAAAAATAAGTCAAAAAAGAAGAAGATAGGGCCGGACTATGTATAACGCCACACTATGTGGCGCTATACACTAACGGTACAGTTACTGTTAGTGTAT
>ML374449.1:0-14726 GCA_005239525.1 Nicotiana knightiana | reverse complement strand
TTACGTGCATGGGAGCATTTAATGCTTGGGGTTGAAGAATTTTCGCGTAGGTTTGGATATTTAATGCTTGAGGTACTCAGTTTACCTCCCATTTCTGGAGATTATTTCAGTGAGAGTTGGGCACACAGATCGATTTAAGCACAGCATTTCATCCTCAGACAGACGGGCAGTCCAAGCGTACTATTCAGATTTTGGAGGATATGTTGCGAGCTTGTTTTATTGACTTTGGAGGTTCATGGGACCAGTTCTTGCCTTTAGTTGAGTTTGCCTACAACAACAGCTATCATTCGAGCATTAGATGGCTATGTATGAGGCCTTGTATGGTAGACGGTGTCGGTCTCCAGTCCGATGGTTTGAGACGGGAGAGGCTAGATTGTTGGGTTCTGAGTCCAAGATGCCTTGGACAAGGTGAAGATCATTCAGGATAGACTTCAAACATCTCAGTCCAGGCAGAAGAGTTATGTGGATCGGAGGGTTCGAGATTTGGCATTTATGATAGGCGACCGGGTATTTCTTCGGGTGTCGCCCATAAATGGCGTGATGATATTCGGAAAGAAGGGAAAGTTGAGCCCTAGGTACATTGGTCTATTTGAGATTCTGGACAAGGTAGGAGAGGTGGCCTACGGACTTGCGCTGCCACCTAGTTTATCAGTCGTGCATCCGATATTTCACGTGTCTATGATCCGGAGGTATATTGCGGACCCATCTCATGTACTTGACTTCAGTGGTGTCCAGTTGGACAAGGATTTGTCTTATAAGGAGAAGCCGGTAGCCATATTAGATCGGCAGGTGCGACAGTTGAGATCAAAGAGTTATCCTTCAGTTCGTGTTCAGTGGAGAGGTCAGCCTGTTGAGGAAGCTACTTGGGAGTCCGAGCCTGATATGCGGAGCCGTTATCCCCACCTTTTCCCTGTTTCAGGTACTTTTCTATGTCCGTTCGAGGACGAACGGTTGTTTTAGAGGTGGAGATTGTGATGACCCAAAAGGTCATCTTGTGTAATTTAGCAAAAACTGTGTTCCGAGGCCCTGAAAACCTCCATTAATCTTACCTCGATGTGCATGTACAGCCCGAGCGCGTAGCCGGAAAGTCTTTATGTGGAAATGTGTTGAACAGTTGAATTTATGATAATTAATGGAATAAAGTTGACTTTGGTCAACATATTTCGTAAACGGACCCGGACCCGTGATCTGACGGTCCCGGAGGGTCCGTAGGAAAATATGGGACCTGGGCGTATGCCCGGAATTGAATTCTGAGGTCCCAAGCCCGAGAAATGAATTTTTAAAGAAAATTATTTTCTGAAAATAAGAAAGACTTTTGAAAATGAACTTTGATGTGAAATCTGTGTTACTGGGCCCGTATTATGGTTCCGAAGCCCGGAAAAGGTTCGATATGTGTTGTGTGAGTTACCTGTAAAATTTAAAAAGAAACAGACTTGGTTTGATGTGTTTCAGATCAAAATCAGAATAATTGAGACTTATGAAGTTTTAAGAAAATTCTATGAGTTTTGAGGTTTAATTCATTGATTTTGATGATATTTTGGTGATTTCAATGCTTGAATAAGTTCGTAGGATGATTTGGGAGTCGTGTGTGTTTTTTTTGGTTTTGAGACCCGAGAGCTCGGGTGAGTTTCGGGGTGTAAAAGACTTAGAATTTCTGGTGTAAAAGTCCATATCTGGTCTCTAGTGTTTTTCAGTGCGATCGCAGGCCTAACTCCACGATCACATAGTGTGATTGAGAGGGGAGGCTTCTATGACTCTATGCGATCACATAGTTTCTTCCGCGATTGCATAGAGTATAGGCGGTCTGGGGTGGAGGCTGGTAGCATCTCTCTGTTGTCGCACCATAACCTCCACGATCGCAGACGTATGGGTCAGGTTCTTCTGCGATCGCAGCCTTCCGTCTGTGGTCGCATAGTAGGAATTTCTATAGCTCTGTGATCGCAGCCCTTCTTCCGCGATCGCAGAGTACAAAATCGCCCAGTTATTTTCTTAAGTCAAAAACACAGAATGTTATTTCGGGAATTCCACTTCTTCATCAATTCCTTCTTCTCCAAAACCCCATTGAAGACGTCCAAGCCATTTTCTCCTCCATATCCATTTGGGTAAGTGTTCCTAACACCAATTTCTTCCACTTTCCTTCCCTAATCACTAGAATCTAGGCCTAAAATCCAAAAATCAAAGTAGAAATTAGGGATTTTGGGTAGAGTTAGGGCTTTGGGAATTTTGGGTAATTCAACCTCAATTGGGGTCGGATTTCAAAACAAATTATATATTTTAAATCGCGGGGGTATGGGTGATCGGGTTTTGGTCCAAGCCTCGTGTTTGGACCAAGCGGGCCCGGGGTCAAATTTTGGTATTTTTGGAAGAATGATGGAAAATGCATATTTAGTCTTTGGGGTTGAATTTTGAGTCATTATTGATATTGTTGAGTCGATTATGTCTAGATACTATCGTTTCGGAGTTGGATTCGAGAGGGAAAGCAGTGCTAGAGGCTTGATTTGGATTCTTGGAATCGAGGTAAGTGTTTGGCTTAACCATAGCTTGAGGGAATAGGTGTTGAGTCATATGTGCTACGTGTTATTATCATGTTCAATGTATAGGTGAGGTGACGAGTACCTATACCTTGTTATCAAGCATGCCCGTGAGTCATTTCTTATGGTATATGTGTTTTCTTCAATATCCACTATATTATGAGGTAGCTTCTATTTTGGAGATTATTCAATTGTTGGAAATACTGAGTTGTGGACACTGTTTATTAGTTGTTCGGTTGAGGATTATTTTGGTTATGTTGTACGTTCAGTGAGATTGGTTATAGCTGGGTCCCTTGCCGGGACGGTGATATTTCTGTTATTGTTCCCTTGCCAGGATGTTGTAAATTATGTTTTGTATTGTGGTTCTTCCTTGCCAAATTGTTGTTCTGATCATTTTTGGTAAGATAGAGTGTAAATCACTAAGGGTGATGCCGTGTCATTATTCATATTAAAAGCACGAAGGTTAATGGCGTGTCGATATAGTGAGGTAAACGCACGAAGGGTAATGCCGTGCCATTATTCATATTAAAAGCACGAAGGTTAATGCCGTGCTGATATAGTGAGGCAAAAGCACGAAGGGCGATGCCGTGCCATTGTTTATGTTAAAAGCACGAAGGTTAATGCCGTGCCGATATTGTGAGGTAAAATCATGAAGGTTAATGTCGTGCCGATATAATGAGGTAAAAGCACGAAGGGTGATACCGTGCACTTATGAGAGTAAAGCACGAAGGGTAATGCCGTGCACTTGTTTTGGTGAGTATGAGAGTAAAACACGAAGGGTGATGCCGTGCACTTGTCTTGGTGAGAATGAGAGTAAAGCACGAAGGGTGATGTCGTTCACTTGTTAATTTCCCTGTTGTTGTTCTGATACTAGACGGTTTCCATGTTCTATTACTCTATAAGTGTTTTTCCCCTCTGTACCCTGTAATGAAAACCAGAATGTACCCTAGCAATAAGCAAAGGGGCTGGTCTGATTTAGGAGTAAAAATTTCACGGGGCGCCCTATTTGGTGACCCCCATTTAACCTATACCTGTATTTTTAAAATTATTTAACCTATGCCCTAATTTTTACAACTTCAGGCGCCTTCTTATATACATTGCTTATGCCCGCATGGGAATTGCCTACAGCCTCAGAAAACAAACTTTTCTACTATGACTTTTCTTAAATAATTATGGGGCTGAGAGATGAGATTATATATCTGTATGCTCTGTTAAGATTTTGAAACCATTCAATCCCATCGTACAAAGTTCAATCGACTATTTTTTATGCTTACGAAGAAAATCACTACACAAGTACACATAAAACCAACAAAAGGAAACACTATACATTGACTTATGTCTTGATATAGGGAAAACTTCAGCTAAAACATGCTGAAGTTCAGCAAATATAGAACAAAACTTCAGCTAGTAGAATGCTTACGTTCAGCAATTACAAACAAAAACTTCAGCCAACACTAAGTTTACGCGAAAAACTTCAGCTAAAACATGCTGAAGTTCAGTAAATAGAGAAGAAAACTTCCGCTAGTACTACTGTAGGACAAAAACTTCAGCTTATTTAGTGCTGGCGTTTTTACAAATGAACTAAATAACTTCAGCATCTTCTGTTGAAGTTTTTTTAAAAAGCTTTATGACAAAACTAATGAATTCAAGACAAAACTTCAGCTTATTTAGTGCTGAAGTTTTTACAAATGAACTAAATAACTTCAACATCTTCCCCTGAAGTTTTTTGAAAAAGCTTTATGACAAAACTAATGAATCCAGGACAAAACTTCAACTTATTTAGTGCTGAAGTTTTTACAAATGAACTAAATAACTTCAGCATCTTCTGCTGAAGTTTTTGAAAAAGCTAAAGTTTACTAGAATGCTGAAGTTTGTGTGATTGCCTTTTCTATTTTAGGCCCGTATGCCTGAAGTTTACGCGAAAAGTGGGTACGCTTGTAATTTTTTTGCAAAGCGGGTATAAGTTAAAACGTGATCTAAAAAACGGGTATAAATGCAAATCCCCCGATTTAGGACGGGCTCTTAAACTTTAGAGTTTAGACGCACATTCTAGGGCGGAGTCCTTTTTAAAAGGAGGAATTTTTAGAAATCACTATAGTTTTGTGTATATTAATTTTGTATGCTATCATATATATATATATATATATATATATATATATATATATATATATATTATTTTATATAGCTAATATTTCGTTGCTATCAGACTGTATTCGTTGCATTCGCACTATTGTATTCATGAATGAAGTCGCTGAATTCGCCTGATAAGTAGGGAGTCCAGCTGTTTAATAATGGAAAGAAGATCAATTAGCGTGTACCACTCATTATTTAACTCAACAAAATCAATTCTACAAAATTTCGTTGCTACTGTGTCGTATTCCATATATTCGTGCGGCTGTATTTATAAATACAGTAATATAATCCGCATAAAAAATGAGACTACAACTATTTAATTCTTTATTTCATGTATTCGTGTGAATGTGTTTATAAGTACAATGCAGTAATCCGCCTAAACATAGTGATTACGGGTGTTTAATAACGGAAATCGCAATATTGAATTGTATTTAATTTCACTATATTGAATTCAGTTGTATTCAAACAACAAAAAATAAGAAATGGGGTGTATACTCTTTTTTTCAATTCAATTGTATACATTGTATTTAATTCACCAATATACATTATTCACTATTATACATTGTATTTAATTCACCGTATTAACTGCATTCAAACAACAAACAATCACAAGAACAGTGATATTCAGCTATATTAAAAATATATAGACCTTCGAAATACATAAGTGCAGACGAAAATATAATGTATTTATACAAAAATATAATATATTTGAGTGTATTTGTACATAATATAATGTATTTATATCATTTTATGTGACTCAATAGAAAAGAAGAGAAGAAAGTTTGACGGAGATGGCGTTTTCCGGCCAAGAAAAATAATGTATACATTGTATTAAAATTAAAGTGGAGACGCACAAAAACTTGGCCCTCAAATCTTCTCTAGCGACTTTGTTCATATTTCCAAAAACTTTATCTGTGGCCATGGCCAGATCTGAATCTGTTCACCTACTCCCTCTTTGCTTCAGACCTATTCTCTTCGCTTCAGAAGGTCCACCATTGCCAACAAAAATGGCTGCTACTACTGCTGCCTTGACTGAAAAGGGAGAGAGATTTGATGGAGAAGAGAGAGGATTGAGAATCTTGCTTATAGAGAGAAAGAACATAACTTGCGTATTTCACGCCTCAATGGTAGGATATAAAATAAATATTTATTTTGCTATAAAATAAAAAATGTAGCTATAACTAATTATATTTTGAAATTATTTTGGTATATAATAAATATGGTTTAATAGTTTGCTATAAGAGGTAAAATTTCCTTTTAAAAGTCAGTTACATTTTATAATCAATCAATTTTTACTTTTTTGTACTAAAGTTACTAAACGATTGGCTCTATTCCCTGAGAGTCCCAATCTTCTTGAAAAAACGTGATACGCGGAACCTTGGTTCGTGAATTTTCCAGTTGGAATTCCTACATTTAGTATTTAGTAGTTTCATTCGACAGCTAAAATTCATGCTTTTGACGTAGCTTTCGCTGGCGGGCTTTCGTCATCCATATCCATCACTGTCAGGGGTAAGAGCATCCGTACAAACTAGACTGCTTTAAATGAAAAAAAGGCTTCTTGTCGGAAAATACCCCCTTCTCATCAACGTATTTTTAGCATTAATGAAGGGTGGAAGATACCACGCTGTGGATCCAAGCACAGGAAGTTTAGGAGGTGTCACCGTCAATCACGTAAGATAAGAAGTGACCTCAGTCTTTAGATCCTAGCAGTGGATGAGGCTACTCCGCCTTTAACCAGAGGTCTCGGTTTCGAGCCATGGGAATGGATAAATACTTGGTAAGGAGAGCTTCCCCCAAATAGGCCCTACGCGACGCGAATCCGGATTATTCAGATTCCAATGCGGGTACCGAACACCGGATGAGAAACCAAAAAAAAAGATGGAGATTCACTAACAAGATTAATGTGTTAAGTGATTTGTTCTATTTTTCCTATTTAACTACTTACAGGTATTTTTATAATAAAAATATCACTCAATTTTACCTAAGTATCCCAAAAATCACTAAATTATATTTTGTAATAATAACACAACTTTGTCTAAGTATAATAGAAACTCTCGGGGTAAGTTTTTCTGAAATGGCTATTCTCTCTCTCGGTGCATGTTAGCTAAACTTGCGCCTACCATGGGTAAGAGAGCTCGTATCCCGTCTCAGAAAGCACTAATGGCGAAGGAAGCAGCGAAATCACAGAGTAATGCTCAAGGAGGGGCTAAAGGAAGAATAACAACAACTGAAAATTCTGGAAATAAGCAATTGAGCCCTAATGTCAATGGAATAGTACCAAAAATGCTGGAAAATGAGAAACTAAAGCAGATTGAAGCAATTCAAGTATGGGATGAAGTCTAGCAAACGTCAACAAGCAGTAACCAATGGTGCCTGTGAGAAATGGAAGGAAATATGGGTCAATGAGGTTGATGAGAAGAACAGAGTGCAGGGGAAGAAAAGTTCAGTGTGGGTTAATTTTGATATCACAAAAATATCAAATGTTGGGTACAAATCGGAGTTTGTCTAACCTAAATCAACATGTGAGATTAATATTGTGGAAATTGAGCTGGATCATATTAGAACATAAATTGATTACTGGGGAAATGTTGTGATCTGTTACGTGCTTGGGGCTCATCCACCATTTGCAGTAATTCAAGGTTACATACAGAGGCTGTGGGGTAAACATGGCATAGATAGGATTGCAATGTTAAAAAATGGTGTAATTGTTATTAGATTTGATACTGCAATAGGGAAACAAGAGGTAATTGAAGGAGGCATCTATCATTTTGACAACAAACCTCTCATTGTCAAAGGTTGGACACCTGATTTGGAGTTCAATCGTGAGGAACTATTGACAGTACCTATTTGTATCAAATTGCCAGCATTGGACTTCAAATATTGGAGTGCAAAAGGGCTATGTAAGATAGGGAGTCTGATTGGTTAACCTCTAATGGTTGACTAGAACATAGAAAATTGGATTGGGCTGAAATTTGCTAGACTGTTGGTGGAGGTTGAAATAGATGCTAAACTACCTGATGTGGTGATGCTTAGAAATGAGAAGGGCAAGCTAATAGAGCAAGGAATTAGCTATGACTGGAAGCCAACTCTTTGTACCCATTGTTTAAAGTATGGGCATGAAGAAGGAGTATGTAGACTCAAGAAGAAAGCTAAAAAGAATGAACAAATGTATAAAGAACAGACAGCAGACACTCAGGTGGAGAAACAAGGCCAAGTGCAAAGGGAGAAGAACCATGAAACTCAGAAAATAAGTGTAAATGACATGAGAATAACTGCAGGAAAAGGAGTTCTAGGGAGAACATAGCAATATGTAGCAAAGGAGCATGGGGTAAAAAAGAAAAGAAATACAGAGCAAGGTTGGCAAACACCTAATAAATATGGTAAGAATGTGGCAAGCCAGCAGGAACAAATGGAGAAATCCAATTCATTCCAGGTTCTTAATAAGCAGGAGGAACTCAACCTGTCCAGGGAGAGGGGAGAAGGAAGTAGTGTGGGTGGTCTAATTATACCTCATAATGGAGATGGTTAGTATACTAAGTTGGAACACTAGGGGGCTTAATGCTCCTAATAATCAAAAGGAGATCAAGCTCCTTTGCAATGAGGAAAGAGAAGGTTTAATAGGCCTACTGGAAACAAAAATTAAAAAAGAAAGGATGGATCAGATAGCAGAGAAGTTGTTTGCTGGATGGAAGTTTGTAACAAATCTTGAATTTCATTACAATGGAAGAATCTGGATTACCTGGAGGCCAGATTATTATCAGACACCAACTAAGCAAAAAACTGCTCAACTAATAAACTGTGAAGTATTGTATGTTCCTCTCAAACTATATTTTGAGGTAACCTTTGTTTATGATTTTAATATAAAGGATGAGAGGAAGGGATTGTGGGAAGATCTAATTACTCACAGTAGAGGATGCAACAAACCATGGATGGTAATAGGTGATTTTAATTCAGTTTTGAATGCAGAGGATAAAATAGGAGGAAAGGAAGTGACATGGGCTGAAGTGGTGGATTTCTATAATTGTATAGTCGAGTGTGGGGTTTGGATTGATATAATTACCTGCACAAGGAAATAGATACACTTGGAATGATAAACATGAAGAGCACAGAATCTTCTCAAAAATTGATTGGATTTTTATTAATGAGCAATGGTTTGATACCATGCCAGAATGCAATGCAAGATTTCTGACAGAAGGGATTAGTGATCATTGTCCTGCAAAGGTGAATTTTGTAGAGGAGAGGCAGAGAAGCAGAAAATATTTTCAATTTTGTAATGTGTGGACTCAACATCCACAATTCATGAGTATAGTCAAAGAGGGTTGGAACAATAATATGGAAGGGTGCAAAATGTTTACAGTAGTTAAAAAATTGAAGCTGTTAAAGAGGGGATTGATATCTTTAAACACACAGGCTTTCCATAATGTAGTGACAGAAGCAAATGACGATAGGAACACTCTAAAGAAGTAAAGCAACATGGATTAGATTGGGAGATGATAATACCAAGTACTTCCACTCAGTAATCAAGCATAGGAAATTAAAGCAGGCAATTACTCAGCTCAAGGACAACTCTGGTCTTTGGAAAACAGATCCTGATACAATTGCTGGTATATTTGTTGATTATTATGAGGATTTACTAGGGAGGAAAGCAACTGAAAGGGTGAAAGCTTTTAGTAGTATACTTAAAAATGGGAACAGACTATCAGAAGCTCAACACCAAGAAATAACGCAACCTTTTTTAGAAAGAGAAGTAAAGCAGACTATGTTTCAGATTGATAATAATAAGAGTCCCGGACCAGATGGTTTTGGGAGTGGATTTTATAAAGCAGCATGGCCAATAGTGGGAAGGGATATAACTGAAACAGTCTTGGAGTTTTTTCAGAATGGCAGAATGCTCAGGCAAATAAATACTATCACATTGCATTGATATCTAAAGTGGAAGCTCTTGAAAATGCAGGTCAGTACATGCCTATCTCATGTTGTAATGTTCTATATAAATGTATATAAAAAATATTCTGTTCCAGGTTAAAGCCAGCAATCAGCTATATAGTAGCAAATAATCAGTCAGCTTTTGTACAAGGAAGGTCCATGATGCATAATGTGTTAATATGCCATGACTTACTAAGACACTATAAGAGAAGGACAACTCCTAGATGCTTAATGAAAATAGACCTGAGAAAGACATATGATATGGTGAGCTGGGAGTTTCTGGAGGAAGCTTTAAGAGGATATGGATTCCCAGATAAGTTCATACATTGGATCATGGTATGTGTTTCTACTACCAAGTTTATAGTAAAAGTTAATGGTGAGGGACATGGGTACTTTGCTGGAAAGAGAGGGTTGAGGCAAGGAGATCCTATTTCTCCACTGCTATTTGTTCTTGTAATGGAATACCTCTCTAGAACTTTAAGGATAATCAGTAGATTACTTGATTTCAGGTTTCATCCAATGTGCAAAGAGATTAAGCTGACACATCTTATATTTTCTGATGATTTGATGATATTTAGTAAAGGTAATACTAGCTCAGTTAATAGAGTAATGAAGCCCTTCATCACTTCAGTAAAGTTTCTGGTTTGATTGCCAATATGGAGAAGTCAAGAATCTTTGTAGCTAGGTTGGAGAAGATATCAAAGGTCAACTGTTGGGAAGAACATGATTCACTGTTGTAACTTTCCTATTAAATACTTGGGACTGCCTCTATCTCCTAGGAAATGGAAAAAGATGGATTGTCAAATGTTGATTGGGAAGATTACTCACAGAATTAATGTTACATATTCTAAGCAACTATCATATCTAGGTAGGCTTCAAATAGTTAATGTTTTGCTCTTCTCTATAGATAGCTTCTGGAGGAATGTTTTCACCATACCACAAAGTGTGGTGAAAGGAGTAGATAGGCTATGTAGGGAGTATCTGTGGGGGAAAAAAGAAGGCCAGAAGAAAGTGGCTCTGGTTGCATGGGATAAGGTGTGTTGTCCAAAGAACATGGGTGGTTTAAACATCAACAGTTGTAAGGAATGGAATATAGCTTTAGTTGGTAAGCTTATATGGCAGCTGGTTTTGAATAAGGAATCCCTATGGGTAAGGTGGGTTCATGGGGTATATATGAAGTCTGATCAATACATATGGTCTCATACACCTCCTTTAGATAGTAGATGGTATTGGAGAAAGCTAAACTCAACTAACGAATTGATGAAGGAATGGTACTCCCAGGGAAGATATACATTAACTCCATAAGGGAGTTACTCAATTACTCAAAGTTATCTTGAAATAATTGGTCGATAACAGAAGTTAAAGGTTGCAGATTTAATTTGGACAGCTGTAGCACAACCTAAACACAAGTTTATAGGTTGGCTTGCAACACTTGGGAGGTTTTTAATTAAGGACATGATGATTGGGATGCAAATACAGGTTGAGAACATTAACTGTATTTTGTGTAATAAGGACACAATGAAATCACAGGACCATCTGTTTGTTAAATGTGGTTGGATTAATGCAGTAAGGCAAGAACTGAATTTGTGGATAGGGCAGGCAGTGCAAATTATAGGAGTAAAACAAATGCTGGAGTAGATCAAAAGGAAGCATTGGAAGCAATTCAAAAAGGAAGTGATAGCTGCAGTAAATATAGCAGTGATATACCATACATGGAGAGCTAGAAACATTAAAAATTTTCAAGGAAGAACTGTAAATAGAGAAGAGGTAGTTATACAAATTAAGATAGAAGTGATAGAAAGGATAGAATTACTTCAGCAGTCAAAGAAAGTACAGAAATGTAGGAGTTTAGTTAGACAAATCACTTGTAATTAGTTATGTTTTCTGTTTTGTTGGAGGCCTAAAAGTCTGTGGTCAGATAATTAGGTTCTCTATAAGTGTAAATTTGTTGATGATTTCAATGGTAATATTCACATTGTTACCAAAAAAATAAGAGAAACTCATTAGGAGGAAACAAAACAAACATTTTATATGATACTTAGGGAAAGTTAAACTACGATTTGGTTTAAAAAATGTTTTTGGTGACTTGTTGCGATTCTTAGGCAAAGTTGAATGAGTTTTTGTCATAAAAAAATTTTTAGTAACTTTTTGTGATACTTGAGCAAAGTTGAGTGGTTTTGGCATATTTTTATACTTGAAAACTTTTTAACCATTTTTATTTTACGCATAATAATATTCTCTTATATGAATAATGGCAACATATTTAATATCATTATATTGAGTATATTGTTAGTACTTATCATATATACAAAGAGTCCGTTTGGAAATAATTTTTTTCCTTTTTTCAAAAACAATTTCCCTTTTTTCGAAATCAGCTTTTGTTCATAAAATTTTCAATTTTCACTTGAAGATGAATTTTGGACATTTTCGAAAATTTAAAAAATTCCAAAAAGTTATTTTTCAAAATTTTCACTCAAATGAGTCACAAAAATTCAAAAATAACCCAAACTAAAATTTATATCAAAACACAACTCTAAATTTCAAACAACATTCACTTGAAAAACTTTTTCACCATTTTTTTTGGAATTTTACAATTCGTATGTCCAAACGCCTACAAAGTCTTTTTAAAAACAATCTGGTTCAAAACAGGCCTATGACATTGTATTCGGTTAAACCCGGGCCTGCCCGATTGTAACGACATGGCCGTTCCGAGAGTTTAGCCCCGTTTCCCCCATTTCTGCATTTTTCATATATTTCTAGCTTGTTTTTGTTGTGTTGGGTTAGTTGGTTTGGGTCTGGAGTGGTCACGGTGAGAATTGAGGCATTTAGTCTCTCAAGGTAGCCTAATAGCTGAGAAAGTCAACTGAGAGTTGACTTATTGGTGAACGACCTCGGAATGCAGATTTTATGGCTCGAATGGTTTCGTTAGGTGAATTGGGACTTAAGAGTGTGTTCGGAATGGAGTTTTGATGTCCGGTGTAGAATTAGGCTTGAATTGGCGAAAGTTAGTTTTTGGCGATTTCCGGTTGGCAGTGAAAAATAGGCTATCAGGGTCGGAATGGAATTCCGGAAGTTGGAACAGGTCTGTAATGTCATTTTGAGTATGTGTGCAAAATTTCAGGTCAATTGGAGGTGTTTTGGTTGGTTTCGGCGTCATTGGCGAAATTTGGAAGTTTCAAAGTTCATAGACTTGAATTTGATGTAATTTTGATGTTTTTATGTTGTTTTTGGTGTTTCGAAGGCTAGACTAAGTTTTAATAATGCTATGGGGTGTGTTGGTATGTTTGGTAGGGACCCCGAAGGGCTCAGGATTGATTTCGGATAGTTGGAGGAGTGTTGAACTTGGAAAATTTGCAGCAAATAGCTGCTGGTGTAAGTTTCTGGTGTTGGCGCACTTGCGGAAGGGTAGCCGCATGTGCGATGTCGCTGGTACGAAAGGCCATGCGCAGGTGCGAAGGGAGTCTAGGCAGGAGGAGTCTGCAGATGCAAAGAGATGGCCGCACCTGCAAAGCCGCAGGTGCGGAGAAGGGTCGCAGGTGCGAGAATTTGGTCTGTTAGTGGAATTGCACAGGTGCACACCTAGGACCGCAGGTGTGGGTCCGCAGGTGCGATTAAGTGTCCGCAAGTGCGGAATTGCAGGCCAGAACAGTATAAAAGAGGCCTCCGCGAAATTTTAGTTATTTCACCATTTTTGCATGCGGTTGGAGCTCAATTGAGGGCAATTTGAAGAGAGAATTCGTGGGTATTCAGTGGAGGTAAGTTCCCAGGTTATTAAAGTCGTTTTTATGCTATTTTGTTCAGATTAGGCTTGTAAATTGAAGGATTTAAGTAAGAAAAAGTTGGGAAAATGGGAGGAAAGATTTGGAAATTTCTTTTGGCAATTTTAGTAGGCAATTGTGGTCCGAAGTTTATGTTCTTGGTATGTACGGACTCGTGGGCGGATAAGGGTTCTTGTGATGTAAATTTTATCAGATTTTGAGGCATGGGCCCGGGGCTCGGGTTTGGCCGAATTTCAAGATTCTTGTATAATTTGATAGTTTTCGATTGAGTTGTGTACCTTTAGTATATATTGATGATGTTAAACTGGTTTTGGCTAGATTCGTAGCAATCGGGGAGCCAATTTGAGGGGCAAGAGCATAGCGGACTAGTGTTGTGGCCCGGTAGAGGTAAGTAATGGTTATAAATCTTGTCCTGAGGGTATGAAACCCCGGACTACATATTTCTCACTGATTTTAGAATGGCACACATGTCGGATGACGAGTATGTGCGCGCACTGATTTTTGGATTGGACTAGGTCCTCTCCGCGGCAACTATTGAGTTGCATGTTTTACTCAAAACCTTATTTTAAATTATGTTCTAAAGATATTTGAAATATTTGGGCTATAAGCCATGTTTGGGGACTCGTGCCGATCTGTTTAGACCCCTTGGGGGCTTTTTACTGCTGTTTTCCTCACTATGTATTGATGATTTCACTTAGTCGCATTGTGCTTACTGTTTTCGAAACTCAGCCTGATTTACACTACGTTGAGATTTAAAAATGATGTTTTGGGTCGAGTACCCTGTTTTACTGATTTTCCCGAGGGGCTTTTTGAGTGGTTCTGCTGAGTGAGGTCGAGGGCCTAATTGTGAGGATATGATACGCCATGAGGTGGCTTAATATTAGCGCTTGGGCTGAAGGAGCCCCTCTAGAGTCTGCACATACCCCTAGTGAGCGCACCGAGTGCCAAGTGCCGAGTGACGAGTGAAGAGTGATTGGGAGGCATGAGTGACTGTGAGGTGCTGAGTGACTGATTATGAGTGACTGTGAGTCATGCCCGAGGGGCTGATTATGATACATGTTTTGCCCGAGGGGATACTATGATTTTACAACTTTCACTCTANTTTTAAGGCATGATGATTTCATATATCTATGTTATATTGTTGGAAAGAAAGGTTGTGCATCTTGTGAATTGATGACATTAATTTTATGTGTTTCTTGCTGCTCAGACCTGATTTATTTTCATTACTACTGAGTTGGTGTACTCACATTATTTCCTGCACCTTGTGTGCAGATCTAGGTTTTAGGGCAGTGTGAGTGATCACGCTCAACTATGTCTTCTATAAAGACTAAACGGGCGTTGCAAATATAAATCTAGG
>ML374446.1:42991-65192 GCA_005239525.1 Nicotiana knightiana | reverse complement strand
CTAGGCGACTCGGGCATGGCTAAAGTAACTGTCTTGGCATGGTAATCTAGCACGACATGATAATGAGATAGCCAATCCATGCCCAAAATAATCTTGAAATCGACCATGTCGAGCAATAAGAGATTTGCTCGAGTCTCGAACCCACAAAATGAAACCACACAGGACCGAAAAATCCGGTCTACAACCACAGAATCGCCCACGGGAGTGGACACATAAATAGGGGAACCCAAGGACTCACGAGGGACATCCATAAAATGAGAAAATAAGACCGAAACATAGGAATAAGTGGATCCTGGATCAAATAACACCGATGCCTCTCTACCACATACTGTAATAATACTTGTGATCATGGCGTCTGAGGCCACTGCATTTGATCTGGCCGGGATATCATAGAATCTAGCTGGAGCACCGGAAGACTGAGCCCCACCAGAAAGAACAGGGGCTGGCTGACCTTCGCTGGCATGAACAGGGGCCGACAGAGCTCCCCCTGCCGGGCCTCCACCTCTGGGACGACCTCTACCAGTCTTCCCTCCACATCTCGGTGGACGAACCGCCGGTGCTGAAAATGTAGGCTGATAGCTCTGCTGAACAGACTTGCCCCGAAGCCTGGGACAAGTCCTCCTCATATGGCCTGGATCCCCACACTCATAACATCTGGCTGGTGGCATGGCCTGTTGCCCTGAAGAAGGACCCTAGACAACTAGGGGACGGTGAGAACTCTCCGGCATGGCACTGAAGTAAGGAATAGAAGACCCCTGATGACCGGAATACCCGCCTGAGGAACCTTAAATGGCTGGTGGGCGGTAGGAACTCTCTGGCATGGCGCTGAAATAGGGCCTCACTGGAGCACCACGTGGAGGTGGCGGAGCAGCTGAATATGGGGCCTGTTAGACTAGCCTCTACCAAACTGACCTCTACCCCTGGCTGGGGCACCTCTTAAATCTCCTGAAAATCTAGCCCTCTTATCCTGCTGACCCTGCTCTCTGCCTCTCGAACGATAACCCAAAATCCGATGAGTTATCTCGACCATAAGTTGATAAGGAGTCCCCATATCCACTTCTCGAGCCATGTTGGCCCTAATACCTGAGTGCAACCCTGCTACAAATCTCCGCACTCTCTCAGCATCAGTAGGCAATATCATAAGTGCATGACGGGACAACTCAGAAAACCTGGCCTCGTAATCTGTCACTGATATCTGCCCCTGCTCCAGCTGCTCAAACTGATACCGCAGCTCTTCCCTCTCGGAGGGTGGAATATACCTGTCCAGGAACAGCTGAGTGAACTGCTCTCAAGTGATGGAAGGTGAACCTGCTGGTCTACCCAGGATATAGGACTGCCACCATCTATAGGCCCTGCCCTCAAGCTGGAAAGTAGTGAAGTCCACTCCATGGGACTCCAGTATCCTCATGTTGTGCAGTCTGTCCCTGCACCTATCAATAAAGTCCTGGGCATCCTCGCCCTTCTCACCCTCGAATATAGGAGGGTGCAATCGGGTCCATCTGTCCAGTAACTTCTGCGGATCGCTGTTCGCAGCTGGTCTGAGCTCAGGTGCTGCTGCTACTGTCTGGGCTCTACCCACGGGCAGTGTACCCGTGGTATGATGAAGTGCTGCTGTCTGGCCTGCAGCCTGGCTAGTAGGGGTCTGGGCTCCCCCTCCTGCCTGAGATGTGGCAGGATCCGCTGGAAATTAACCAGCCTGGGACATAGTGTCCATGAATCGCATCATACGGCCCATGATCTCCTGGAACCCTGGTGCCGTCATAAAGTCCACTGGGGCAGGATCTGCTGGGGGCACCTCACCCTGCTCCTCTATAGTATGGTCCTCTAGTGGTGCAACTGAAATAGCTCTGGGATGCCCCCGTTCCTTACCTCGGGCTGGTGCCCTCCCCCGACCTCTGCCACGGCCACGAACAACGGGGGTAGCGGCCCCTCCCAGGTCTGGAACATCGGATGCACGCGTCCTCACCATTTGTGAGAGAATAGAATAATGAAATTTAGTAAACCATTGACTTCACGACAAAATAAAAATAAGGAGAGGTTTTCCTAAAACCCTATAGCCTCCCGAAGATAAGTACAAACGTCTCCGTACCGATCCGCAAGACTCTACTAGGTTTGCCCGTGACTTGTGAGACCTACGTGAACCTAGTGCTCTGATACCATGTTGTCACGACCCAAAATCCTCATCGAGGTTGTGATGGCGCCCAACAGCAGGGTCAGGCAATTCGACTCTTAATTTACTAAAGGTTCTTTATAATTAGCCAGTTTTAATCAAAACAGTTATGAAGAGGCGTGAACCAATATATGTACAACCCGAAATCCATAACAACTACGTGTGTGCCAGGAACTAGTGTCACAAGTCCTACGGGCATACTAACAGAATATACAAAATATAATATACAATCCCACTATCTGAAAGGAATAGACGCGAAATAGAAAAAGAAAACTCCAAGGTGCTGCCGAGGATCGTTAGGAGAAGCAACTCATCGTGAAGTCAGGTCTAACTGAGATCAGAATCGAGCTCCAGTCTGAAAACCAGATGTATCAGCCTCAGAACCTGTACAATTAAGTACATAAGTGAAGTATGAGTACATAAACAAATATGTACCCAGTGAGTATCCCGCCTAACCTCGAAGAGGTAGTGACGAGAGGTAGACGTGATACTTACTAGGGTCAACATTTCTAAATAACATGATTTAATAGGAGCTAGGCAGGCATAACAGTTGTAGAAATCACAAAGAGATAAATCATTAAGTATAGTTGTATTTACCTTTGCATGTCAAATTTCACTAGCGCATGATGTACTAAATTACCTTATTAACATGAACCAGCTTATACAATTACAACAAATTCACAGTAAATCATACAACACATAATAGGCCGAAATCGTATGGCCGAAACGCCGCAAAAAATAAATGTGCACTGCCGAGGGTGGAACGACTCGAACCATAGATGCATCTATTACCCCGCTCACGAATCGAACATGCGACGCGGTTGACATAATAGTAGGGCTATTCTACTCACGAATCATACATGTGACGCGGTGCCGCATACATACATAAAATTATCAATTTTTAGGGAATTATCAGAGATTATTCTTTAAGGCAAGAACCTAAGCAATATATCATGGACCACAACTTCCTAATATTCTCATGCCAAATCAAGGATAATAAGCAATTCAAAATACGTTTAGGAATACATGTAAGGCACATATAAGCATGCTCGTGAGTCCTAGAACTACCCAACATAACATAGTAGTAGCTACGCACGGACTCTCGTCACTTCGTGCGTGCGTAGCCCCCACAAATAAGGACATGCAATTATTTATAATCACCTATGGTGACAATTCCTCCTTACAAGGTTAGAAAGGAGACTCACCTCGCGTCGAACCTACTCCCCGGACCAAGAACGCGCCCGAGACTCTGAACTCTACACCCGAGGACTTGAAACTAGCCAAATGTTATAAAAGTTCATCAATTTATGCTCAAAGTACGGAAATTATCCTACTACTAAGTCAAATTTTCCATTCTTGAAGAAATTCTAAAATCCGACCCCGGGCCCGCATGCTCGGATTCCAATAATTTTAGAAGGAAACACTCACCCATAGCCTAAGGATCATTAATATACGATTTCTACTTGATTTCATAGCTAATTCACGGGTAAATTCTCAAATTTTTGAAAGCCCTAGGTTACTACCCAATTCTTGATTTTTCACTAATTTAGGTAGGTAATTAAGCTAGTAATCCATGCATGAATCTAATATTAGAGTAGAATTTACTTACCTTCAATAACCAGGTCGTTTGCCCCTCTAAAATGGTGGAAATCGTCCAAGGAAGAAGAAGAAGATAAGGAAAATGACTTAAATCCCGTGCATAAAAACATACTGTCTGAACAGTGTTTCCGCACCTGCGGCTCGAGGCCGTACCTGCGGTCTCGCACTTGCGAGCATAGGCTCACTCCTGCGGAAATGGACTAGGAAGCCTGAGCCCGTATCTCCGGAGTGGAGACAGTACCTGCGGAATTTTATCCGCACCTGCGGAATTTTGTCCGCACCTGCGAGAATTGGCCTGATCACTGAGGGTCGCACCTGCGAGGCTGGGACCACATGAGCGGTCCCGCACCTGCGACTGGGCAACCGCACCTGCGGTCACACCAGAACAGGTGCACCAACACCTAATTTAACTGGTTTTTGGCCTCGTGTGGTGTTCAGGAGGCACCTGGGCCCACCCGAGCCCCCGTCCAAATATACCAACAAGTCCCAAATCATAATACGGACTCGCTCAAGCCTTCGGAACACCCAAAACAACGAAAAAACTCAAAATCACACCTCCAAACCCCTAGAACCAAACTTAGGAACTTTAAGTTTTCTAGACTTCGCTAACAACACGCCGAACTGACCTATACAACTCGGAATGACACCAAATTTTGCATGTAAGTCATAAAAGACATAACAGAACTATTCCCGATCTCAAAATTCCGTTCGGACCTCGATATCGCAAACACACGTCCCAAACCACAATAGGAACTTAAGGAACTTCTTATTTTAATATTGGGCGCCGAAACATTCCTGGGTCATCAGAAACCCATTCCGAACATACACCCAGGTCCGGAATCATCATACGAAGCTACTGGAACCGACTAAACTTGATTCCGAGGTCGTTTACCCAAAATGTTGACCGAAGTCAAACTTGGCCTTAAAGGCCAACCTTAAGGAACCAAATGTTCCTATAGCACTCTAAACACCTCCGAATCCCGGACCACCAGTCCCCTTAAGTCATAATTCATAATAAGCCGCTATGGAAAGTTTCATTTAGGGGAACGGGGTCCGATAACACAAAATGATCAGTCGGGTCGTTACATCAGATTTTTCACTCAGAGCGTATTTCTTGCTCCTAATTCTAGCCCTAATGCTCCTTTTACCTTTTTTTTTCTGCCCACTGCATACGTTCTGTTACTAAGGATCTTTTTAACCCTTTTTATTATTTTATCTATAGAGTCTTAAGCCTTATTTTTTTGTACTTAATGGAAGTCTGAATCTTAATCATTCAGATCTCAGACATTAAGTGCATTTATTTTTAAAGTCTGAATCTTAATTGTTCAGATCTTAATCATTAAGTGCATTTTTTTTTACTTCAGGACCACTTAATGAGTTTGAATAGGTCTGTATCATTAAGATCCGTAGCAGATACTTAATTTCATTAAAATGCTATCATCCATATTCATTATTAATTGTCCCACCGCCAACCATTATCAACTACCATCATGCCGCCACCGCCACCACCATACTCAACCACCACCACCATAATCGACTACCACCACCCGCCATCCACACCACTCCCACCACCATCATTCTCAACCACAAACAACACTCATCCACATCAACTACCATAAATAACCACCCCATCATCGTCAACAACCATAATCGGCACTGTCCATCATTATAAACTACCATCACCCCACCACCTTCCTCAATCACAACTATCACCCCCACCATCCTCAATCATAATTGCCACCACTACTAATCACCACTAGCTACTACCTTAAACCACCACCATCAACAAAATCTACCACCAACCACTGCCTCTAGTCGACATTCACAAGCACCACCATTAGCCATTACCACCAGCAACTACTATATTTTAAAAAAAAAATATATTTTATTGATAGAGTATTAGATTAATTAATATTTTATTTGAATTTTTACGTTTATTAATTTTCAAATAAAGATAAATTTTATATATTCAGATGGTAAAAATTAAATAGTCTTAATCATTTGGTATTCAGATCTTAATACACATCTTAATATTCAGATGTGTATTCAGATTCAGATATCTTAATCTTAATACATATCTTGATATTCAGATGTGTATTCAGATTCAAACGTCTTAATCTTAAAAAACAAATGAGGCCTTATTGCTGCTAGTGCAATTGCTTGTACTCATTCTTCCCCCTTTTCGCTTCTTATTGCATACTTCCCTGCTTTTGTTTTTCTTATTGCATATGTATATTGTAGTAATTTATGATTTATTGTATATTTTTCTTCTTTATTCTTCCTTATGACGTCATTATTAATAAATATTATGCTTTATTGTAAATTTAAAATGCTCATTTTATATGTCTTCTAGATAGACTAATAAATAATATTTATTTTTTAATTGGTTGATCATGTATGATTTCAATAATAAATTAAAAATTACGATGTTGATAGACATTATATATGCAATGTAAGAGATAACTCAATAGAACTGATGTCAATAAATTCAATAGGGATTCTTTTAATGAGATTTTTTTTTTAAACAAGAATAAATTATCAGCAAAAATAACAACGATTTCACAAATCACATTAGCTTTAATTAAGCTATAAATCTTTTTGTGTAAATTATTGTGAAAGAAAATAATATTTTAGTTGCCAAGAAAGAACCAACAAAGAAGTACACTTTTGAGATAATTAAAATAAAAAATTCACATTTAGATATTAAAATTTATGAAGTATTTTTTTTGGAGTAAATAATACTATATCAAATATTAGTTACTTTTACCAATCAACACTTAAACAATATAAATCAAACGAAGCATCACTGAACTATTAGGGAGAAAGTTGGGCGGGGTGGGACGTGGGGCCCACATGAGGGATTGGAGCGTAGAAGTGTGTGGTAATGTTTGATGATATAAGCCCATGAGAAATTTAGTCAAAAACACTCAAAAGATTATGTTGAAGCTACAATAAAGTTCCTTTTTATGCAATCATTGTTGGGTTTTGTTGATAATAACAAAAGAGGTGTGAATGTAAAATGTTGGGAAAAGAAATGGAGGAAAATAAAATTTTGAATTAGTTCACTTTACTTATGCACTTTGTCCCTCATTGGAAAAAGGAAAGAAAATCTTTGTGCTTATATAGAGAAGCACATCTTCTAGCTCTTAAAGAGTTAAGAAGAAGTGGTGGCTCGCGACGCCGTCGACGTCGCTCGCTCGTCTTCGAATCATTTAATATTTTCTTTTCTAATATTTTTTCGCTGGAAAAAATATGAATTTGGATTGCAGATACATTTTCTAAATGGTCGAGTTCGTGACTTCCATTCAACAACTGAATAGACACCAAACAATAGCTGAATAGACACCTTATCAACAAACATGCATCTTTCCACCTATTGGGACCCAACTTCATTGTCTATAAATAAAGAGGCTTAGCCTCATTTTCCACCACCGAAAAATCTGAAATCTCTCCCTCAATCTTCTGCATTGGTTTTCAAAAGCAAAACGTAAGCATTTGGTGTGATTTTCTCCGCATTTTGAGTTCGCCAAAATACTATGATTTGAAGTGCCACTATCACAGAACAGTTATTCTGTTCTATCCTGGGAGGAATTAATCCGAAAACTTGGGCATTGCAAGGGGATTAAATTCCTTAAGAAAACGCAAGAAACTTGTGGGCTCGAAATTTTTCTGCTTTATTTTTTCTTAAACTAATGTTTGTTGATTTACTGGTTTTGAATAAAGAGTGATAATGTAACGACCCGATCGTTTTTTTTGCGTTATCAGACCCCGTTCCCCTAAATGAAACTTCCCATAACGGCTTTTTATGATTTATGACTTGCGGGGACTGGTGGCCCGGGATTCGGAGGTGTTTAGAGTGCTATAAGAACAATTGGTTCCTTAAGGTTGGCCTTTAAGGCCAAGTTTGACTTCGGTCAACATTTTGGGTAAACGACCTTGGAATCGAGTTTCATCGGTTCCGGTAGCTTTGTATGATGATTTTGGACCTGGGCGTATGTTCCGAATGGGTTTCTGATGACCCGGGAGCGTTTTGGCACCCAATATTGAAATTAGAAGTTCCTTAAGTTCCTATTGTGGTTTGGTACGTGTGTTTGCGATATCGAGGTCCGAACGGAATTCCGAGATCGGGAATAGTTCCGTTATGTGATTTATGACTTGCCTACAAAATTTGGTGTCATTCCGAGTGTATAGGTCGGTTCGACGCTTTGTTAGTGAAGTCTAGAAAACTTAAAGTTCCTAAGTTTGGTTCTTGGGGTTTTGAGGTGTGATTTTGAGTTTTAGCGTTGTTTTGGGTGTTCCGAAGGCTCGAGCGAGTCCGTATTATGATTTGGGACTTGTTGGCATATTTGGACGGGGGCTCAGGTGGGCCCAGGTGCCTCCCGGACACCACACGAGGCCAAAAACCAGATGAAATAGCTGTTGGTGCACCTGTTCTGGTGTGACCGCGGGTGCGGTTGACCAGTCGCAGGTGCGGGACCACTCCTGCGGTCCTAGCCTCGCAGGTGCGACCCCCAGTGGTCTGGCCAATTCTCGCAGGTGCGGACAAAGTTCTGTAGGAGCGGAGCCGTAGGTGCGGTCTCCACTCCGCAGGTGCGGGCCCAGGCTCCCCAGTCCATTTCGCAGGTGCGAGACCGCAGGTGCGGTCCTCGAGCCGCAGGTGCGAAAACACTATTCAGACAATGTGTTTTATACACGGGTTTAATTCATTATTTCTCATCTTCTTCTTCTTCCTTGGGGAGATTTCCTCCATTTTAGAGGGTAAAACGACGTGATTATTAAAGGTAAGTAAATTCTACTCTAATATTATCCTCATGCATGAATTCCTAGTTAAGTTTAATCACATAATTAGTGAAAAATCAAGAATTGAGTAGTAACCTAAGGCTTTCGATAATTTGAGAATTTACCCGTAAATTTGCTATGGGATCAAGTCAAAACCGTATATTAATGATCCTTAGGGTTTGGGTGAGGGTTTCATTCGAGAATTATTGGAATCTGAGCATGCGGGCCCGGGGTTGAATTTTTGATTTTCTTCAAGAATGGTGAATTTGGATAAGTACTAGGAGAATTCCATGCTTTGAATATAAATTAATGTATTATATAACTTTTGGCTAGTTTCGAGTCCTCGGGTGTAGAGTTCGGAGTTTCGTGCGCGTTCTCAGTCCGGGGAGTAAATTCGACGCAAGGTGAGTCTCCTTTGTAACCTTGTGAGGGGGAATCGTCCCCCTAGGTGATTTAAATGCTATATGTGATAATTTATGGGGGCTACGTACGTACGTACAAAGTGACGAGAGTCCGTACGTAGCGACTATTACTATTATGTCCGGGCAGTTAGGCCCACATCATGCCTTGTGTTTTGCTTGATATAAACTATATGCTTAATGACTTAACGTTACATGTTGTTTATTCCCCGAAGTTATGAATTTTGAGAAAAACTTGTAAGAAATTTCTCACTGAAAAGTATTCTCTTTTAAAAAGGAATAATGTGTGTGCATGTGACCGCTTCGCAATTTACATTCCATGAACGAAGTGTGATTCCCCCCACTCTTATGGGAAGGGGCCGTACGCCACGGCGGATTGAGAGATTTCACTTTTGGTACGGGCCGTTCGATCCTCGGCAGTGCATAGAGAGGTTGAGAGACACACTTTTGATACAGGCTGTTCGATCCTCGGCAGTGCGTAAAGAGGTTGGGAGATGCACTTTTGGTACGGGCCGTTCGATCCTTGGCAGTGCATAGATATGAGTACTTTGTGGAGAGGTGCACTTTTGGTATGGGCCATTCGATCCTCGGCAGTGCACGGACTTGACTACCTTATGACTCCGGCCGGTTGTCCTTACCCTGCATGCGTATGATTTATTTGCTGCTAAATTCATGGATATTGATCTGACAGATATTTGGGAAAAAAGTAAAGTGGTAATTGTTTTATTTATTCCCAGTATTCTTCCTAGATTTCAGTATCTTACATATATACTTGTTGCTTTATTGTCTTTACATGCCTACTATTTCCATTACATCCTGTTAAATTATACTGTTGGACCTTAGTGAGTGTCATGTCGACCTCTCGTCACTACCTCTTCGAGGTACGAAGGGATACTCACTGGGTACATATTTATGTACTCATGCTGCACTTCTGTACTTAATTGTACAAGTTCTGAGGCTGGTGTTTCTGGTTATCCGACCGGAGCTTGACATATATTCTGGACCTGACTCCACAGTGAGCTGCCTTCCTTGGCGATTTGCAGCAGTGTTATGGAGTTATCTTTTGTTTAATTCTGTCTACTTCTCTCAGACAGTAGTACAATTTGTATCCTCTTTTGTATATTCTACTAGTTCGCCTGTTGACTTGTGACACTAGTTCCTGGCATGCACATAGTAGACTCTTTATTTTGGGACTGTATATATTGGATCGTGATCATTTTGGCTATATTTACTTAAGCTGGTTAATGTTTCCGCTTTTATTTAAATGATCTAAGATTAGAACTTTGGGAATATGTGGGGTAGGTATGTTAAATAAGGAAAATCTCACTAGTAAACAACTGTTGGCTTGCCTGACTCCGGTGTTGGGCGCCATCACGACCTGTGTTGTATTTTGGGTCGTGACATATAACAAGCTTAAGGATTTTTTTAAAATTTATGTATTCATCTTTCTTTCTGGTTTGGGAGACTAAAATCGTAGTAATTTTCTACTCCCATTTTGGAGATTAAAATCTTCGGATTTTTCTACTCCAGTTTCAGATTAAAGTCTTTGTGACTTTGTACTCAATCTGAGATATAAAAACTCGGTTGTTTGTACTCGGTTTGAAGATATAAAAACTTCACCGAGATACTAATTTGTTTCTGTCAATTCTTTTACAGAAAAATGACAATAAGTGTGGAAAAACAAAGTGGTTCTGTTGGAACAACTACTGCTGCAATGGGGGCGGCGTCTTCAAGTCGCACAACACCTGCACCGGCGATGGCACTGGCAGAAAAGCCCAAAAAATTTTCCGGCATGGATTTCAAACACTGACAGCAGAAAATGTTCTTCTACCTGACCACACTCAGTTTGCAGCGCTTTATAAGCGAGGACGTTCTAGTCTTGGGAGAAGAGACTCCAACTAATAAGAGATTTGTGGTCACGGAGGCATGGAAGCACTCTGACTTCTTGTGCAAAAAATATATATTGAGGTGTTTGGAAGATGGCTTGTACAATGTTTACAGTGTCATGGAGACTTCAAAAGAGTTGTGGAATGATCTTGAAAAGAAGTACAAGACGAAAGATGCTGGACTAAAGAAATTTGTTGCTAAGTTCTTGGACTTTAAGATGGTTGATAGTAAGTCTGTCATAACTCAAGTTCAAGAATTATAAGTCATCGTTCATGATCTCCTTGCCGAAGGTATAAATCAAATCAATATTTTTATTAAAGATATTGATTATATTATTAATCCTAAATTTATGATTGTAGGTATGGTCATAAATGAAGCGTTTCAAGTTGTGGCATTTATTGAAAAGTTGCCTCTGATGTGGAAGTACTTTAAAAACTACTTGAAACATAAACGCAAATAGATGACATTGGAAGACCTTATTGTTTGCCTAAGGATTGAAGAGGACAACAAGGCTGCAGAAAAGAAGTCTCGTGGAAATTCAACAATAATGGGTGAAAATATTGTTGAGGAAGCTTCAACGAGCAAAAAGAGAAAGAAGTTGTCTGGACCAAAGAACTACCCAAGAAAAAAGAAGTTCAAAGGTAATTTCCACAACTGTGGAAAGGTTGGACACAAGGCTGCTAAATGCCGTGCACCAAAGAAGGACAAGAAGAAAATTCAAGAAAACATGATTGAGAAGAATGATGAAATAAACGATTTATATGCCATGCTTTTGGAATGCAACCTAGTCGGAAATCCTAGAGAATGGTGGATTGATTCGGGGGCAACTCGTCATTTTTGTGCTAACGAGGAGTTGTTTACTTCTTATGCTCCCGCTGGACCCAACGAGGCAGTTTTTATGGCAAATTCCGCTCCTACAAAAATTGAAGGAACGGACAAGATAGCTTTGAAGATGACTTCTGGCAAGATTGTGACTCTAAATGATGTCCTTCATGTTCCTGAAATGCGGAAGAATTTATTCTCGACATCACTTCTAGTCAAGAATGGATTTAAGTGCGTTTTTGTTTTCCGACAATGTTGTAGTTAGTAATAATGGAATGTATGTAGGAAAATGTTACCTTAATGATGGCCTTTTCAAACTCAATGTAATTGCCGTTGATATGAATAAAATTTCAGCTTCTTCTTACTTTCTCGAGTCAAATAATTTATGGAATGAACGTTTAGGCCATGTCAACTTCAAAAATTTGCGAAAAATGATTAATTTGGAAGTATTGCCTAAGTTTGAATGCAATAACTCAAAATGTCAAATCTATGTGGAATCAAAGTATGTTAAGCATCCTTATAAGTCAGTTGAAAGAAATTCAAATCCTTCAGACTTAATTCACACAGATATTTGCGACATGAATTCAATACCATCTCGCGGTAGAAAAAAGTATTTCATAACTTTCATTGACGACAATACTAGATATTGCTATATTTACTTACTTAATAGTAAAGATAAAGCAATTGATTGATTCAAACAATACAAAAGTGAAGTTGAAATGCAACTAAACAAAAAGATCAAAATGATAAGAAGAGATCGGGGTAGCGAATATGAATCTCCTTTTGAAGAAATATATTTGGAAAATGGCATTATTCACCAAACAACTTCCCCTTACTCACCACAATCTAATGGAATTGCGAAAGTAAGAATAGAACGTTAAAGGAGATGATGAATGCCTTGTTAATAAATTATGGTTTAACCCAGAACTTGTGGGGGGAAGCTATTCTTACAGCTAACCGAATACTGAATCGAGTTCCCCATAGCAAAACGCAATCCGTTCCATATGAAAAATGGAATGGAAGGAAACCCAACTTACTATATTTTAAAGTGTGGAAGTGTTTGGCTAAAGTGCAAGTTCCTAAACCCAAAAGGGTAAATATTGGACCAAAAGTTATTGATTGCGTTTTTAGGATATGCAACAAATGGTAACGCATATCGTTTTCTGGTTCATAAATAAGAAAACCTGACATTCATATTAATACGGTAATTGAATCGGATAATGATGAATTCTTTGAGACTATTTATCTGTATAAAATGAAATGTGAGTCGTCTAATGAAAATTCTAAGCGACCCGGGGAAGAAGCAAAGGAAAGTACTTTTGATGAGGAAAATCCAAGACGTAGTAAATGTCAAAGGACAACTACTTCCTTTGGACCAAATTTTCTAGCTTTCTTATTGGAAAATGAGCCTCAAACGTTCAAAGAAGCAATGTCTTTCTCGGAAGCACAATATTGGAAAGAGGCAGTCAATAGTGAGATAGAATCCATATTAAGTAATCATACTTGGGAATTGGTTGATCTTCCTCTGGGAAATAAAGATTTGGGTTCTAAATGGATTTTGAAGAAGAAAATGAAATCTGATGGTACTATTGAGGCAAGATAAGTTGTTAAAGGGTTTAGACAACAAGAAGGTCTTGATTACTTTGACATATACTCGCCGGTAACAAGGATTACATCTATCCGGGTGTTAATAGCGTTAGCCGCCGTGTATGGCCTTCAAATACATCGGATGGATGTAAAGACAACCTTCTTAAATGGAGATTTAGAGGAAGAAATCTATATGGAACAACCTGAAGAGTTTGTAGTTCCCGGAAAAGAAAAGAAGGTTTGTCGAATTGTTAAGTCACTTTACGGACTAAAACAAGCACCAAAACAATGACATGCGAAATTTGACCAAACAATGTTGTCAAATGGTTTCAAGATCAATGAGTCTGACAAATGTGTTTACATTAAAAATACTCCAAATCAAATAGTCATTGTTTGTTTATATGTAGATGATATGTTGATAATGAGTAACGACATTGTTAACATAAATTCTACTAAGTGCATGCTGTCGCGCCCCCCTTTTTCTCGCGAAATCGGATTTCGACATTTCTGGGACAACTCCTTTTTAGGATTGGGTAAGGGATTGGAAGAGTCGCCACCTAACGGATTAAGGTGTGTTAGGGCACCTAGAGTAATTAACTTATAAAACCAGTTTGCATCACCAGAGATCGGGTAAGGGCTCGAAATTACCTTGAGGGGAAGGTGTTAGGCACCTCTCGAGGTCCACAACGGTAGGTCCCGACCGAACTTAATTAAGCGAATTAGTCTAAAAAAAAATAAAACAATTTGGACAAATACAAATTACTTCAAACATAATTAAGGGGGTCCTATGTTTTTTAGCCTATAGGATCATTCCATGCAATACGTAGTAACTTTCCCGAGTTGGAGTGTTACTCATAGTATTAGTGCACTGTAACGACCCGGTCCGTCGTTACGTAGAACCTACATTATAATTACTGTTCGTGACTTGTTATAGGTTGGTTATACTGTTATTGATGTGTTAGAGTTGGTAGCCTTAAAATCGGAATGGTTAGATGAGAATTCAGTAATTTAGTCTTTAAAAAATAGCCTTAAAATGAGAAAAGTCAACTAAGAGTTGACTTATTGGTAAACGACCTCGGAATGCAGATTTTATGGCTCGGATAGATTTGTTAGGTGATTTGTTACTTAGGAGTGTGTTCAAAATATTTTTGTGATGTCCGGTGTAGAATTAGGCTTGAATTGGCAAAAGTTAATTTTTGGTGATTTCCTGTCGGCAGTGGAAAATAGGCTATGGGGGTTGGAATGGAATTCTGAAAGTTGGAACAGGTTCTTAATGTTATTTTGGATGTGTCTGCAAAATTTCAGGTCAATCAGAGTTGTTTCGGATAGTTTCGGCATCATTGGTGGATTTTAGAAATTTTTGAAAGTTCTTAGGCTTGAATCCGATGTAAATTTGGTGTTTTGATGTTAGTTTTGGTGTTTTGAGAGTGAAATTAAGTTTGAATGATGTTATGGGATATGTTGGTAACTTTGGTTGGGGTCCCGAGGGGCTCGGGATTGATTTCGGGTGGTTAACAGGCATTTTTAGACTTAGAGAATTGCTGGTTTTCTGGTTTTGGTGCAGTAGACATTTACTCTCTGCGATCGCGTAGGGGGAGCCTCAATCGTGTAGAAGACTCTGAGGGCCAGAAAAAAATTGTGCATCACGATCGCGTGAATTGGGTTGCGATCGCGTAGGTTTGGAAGAAGGTGAAGTGCGATCGCGTGGGCTAGGTCGCGATCGCGTAGAGCTAACCAGGCGCGTGGGGGGGGGGGGATGAGATCAATTGGCCTTCACGATCACGTGCATTGGGTTGTGATCGCGTGAGGTTGAACTGCTGTGTGTCACACCTCTTTTTTCACCCGGTGAGGGTAATAAGGGAGTTTTTCCAATTAAAGTGATATTATTCGGTTTTGGGAGTTATTATTATTTCAGAGTCGCCACCCGAATTTTTTATGATGCTCCAGGACACCGTTTTGTTTTAAAAATCCAAACCGAGGAAATTTTGACTCTGTTTTAATTTCTCTGCGACCAGAAATCCGAGTAAGGAATTCTGTTAAGCCTGGAGAAGGTGTCAGGCATTCCCAGATTCCGTGGTTCTAGCAGTGTCGCTTAGCTATTAATATTTGGTCTAATTATCTAATTATTTACATATTTTAAACCTATTGTGCTTTTTAGCCTTTTTCACTTTTTAGCCGCTTTTAATATTTATGGATTTATCTTGAAACAAGTCACGATGGCGTGCACTTGTTTGTTTTTGGACATATTACAATTACGCCACATGAAATGCACCCGCAATTGCAACACACGATTTTAATATAATTTGAAGTTGAAGACGGGGACATGACTTGTCACACCCGAGTGTAGATTACGTAGTCAAGACTATGGTCATGACGGTTTTATAGTGCCTATTTGAGACGATATTTGATTATTCTTTATGTTTTCTATTTGAAGGAACATTTTAGTTTTAAAATCAATTAGGACGTTTTATGGATTTATCTTGTACAAGTTACAATGACGTACACTTGTTATTTTTTGAACACATGGTAATCACGTCACATGAAATGCACCCGGGGTTGCTATATGCATTTTATTAGTTGTTTGGAGTGAGGGTCGGGGGCATGAGTTGCCACTCCCGAGTGTAGTTTATGGTAATTTGAGATAATACTTGATTCTTTACGAATTTCAATTTCAAACTACAAGTATATTTTTACCTAGAGGGTTGCCTAAGAATGAAATTCCTTAGCCTAGAAGACAACATATTTTGGGCTATGGCCACATTTTAACCCTAATTTATTTTAAACCTTTTGGCCAATCCTAATTCTGCTTAATTGCAAAAAGGTAGAGACTATACAACTATAAAGGGAATCATGCCATCACATAGAGAAAGTCGAAATACTCATTTGCAAGTCACTTATTTAAGGAGTCAAATGACCACATATAGCTATGGTGTTGTTTTTAACAGATTTTTTTACCGGTGCCAAATGACGTAAATTCATGATATTTAATTTCATATCTACTGAGCCTTGTTTGATAGTGTTTACACATGTTACGGTGTTGCAAACTCAGAAAAATTAAGAACATATAAGACGAACTGAAGAGACAGATTTTTATTTGCATTTTTCATAAGAGTCATTGGATACAGAGCACTTATTTTGGAATCTTAGCAAGTGTTTACAAGTTTCATACAAGCGCCTTCGAACTATAAACTTTATACCTATTCATTAGACAGTTCGTTTTGGAGACGAAAGAAAATATTTTCTTTTTGTTGTTTCGTAAATCATAGGAATTTTGTGAAACAAATATTTTCAAACCTATAGTCCTCAAGATGAACTCGTTTCTTATACGTTTATATTGAGATTATACAAAAGGGGAGGGTTTTTTTTACCACAATCAAACGATTACGATAATTACCAAAATGAAAAGCTGACTTAGTTTCATGAAATGGAAAAGGCATAAACCGAATATAATTTTAGTTCAGTCCCTTCTTTACAACTAGTACAAAATAAAAATAGTTTATTACATTCTTGTTTCCTACTGTATATTTCTAATAGTAAAATATAAAATAACAACAAAGGAGTAATGTAAATCCGCTGGTGCTCCTGTGCGAGCTAGCAACCCCTTCACGTCTTCAGCTTGTGTTTCCACAGAACTTTGGTCACTTTAGGCATTCACTATGGAGTGAATATGACCATTTATAGGTTAAGATCCTCTTCCTTGATGCCTTCTCACCAGTTTTGACTCTTTACATAACAACCTAACCATTAAGTATTTGTGCATTTATTAAGGGGTGAATCTGACTATTAGAAAGTAAGATCCATCTACCCTAATGCAGATTATTTCCTAATATGAAACTGTGAGTATTAACCACATATTTATGCACATATAATCTGAAACAAACAACAGATGCCAGCAATAGGAGTACTAACATCAAGACAACACTTATCATATTCACAAACTCATTATCATACCAATAAACATCCAAATTATCACATTTTTGTACAAAACAGAAGAAAGAACTTCAGTTACCCAGAGCAGCTAGTTTTACACAGCAAGTAGAGGATAAATCTTCAAATCCAAAATTTCATTAAACAAATGAACTATTACATACCTTTCAGAGAGAAAATATAACAAAATATAACTTGACCAAATAAAGGTCAAGTGAAGATGGTGGTCAGCAAAGAGAAAGAAGGTCTCAGCAGCAGAAAACAACTGAATCCCCCAGTGACAACCAAAACCGAGGAAATCTTCTTAGAAAAAAAAAGTAAGTAAGAACTCTTTATGACTCCTACCAGGAAGGAATAGACAAAGAGAAGCTGAAAGGCGAGATGCTGATGAATTCTCTTTAATAAAAGATTAACAGATTTCTTTTTCTATTCTTTCCTTTTCTACTGATGTTTTTTGAAGTTTTTACTATTTTGAGTAGCAGCTGCTCTTCTCAAATTTTCGTGTCCCTTTTGAGAGTGAGAGGACCTATCTTTATATAGGCTGTATAAGGGTCAACATAGTGGGGGAATATACTTCCCTAAAAATTTTAAAAACTGTCAGATAGTACATCACCTTTTAACAGCTTGGTACAACTGTTAGGACAGCTGTCCATTCAAATTTTTACCTTATTTTAGTTTTCTTTATTTCATTTTAGACCGTTATTTCTGTTCAAGAAACTTCTAAGGTAAGATCTTCCTAATTAATATCCCCAAACTACCCTGCGAAGTTTCTGAAATTACCCTTGGTGTAACTAGGGTCAGGTCAATTGGGTTTACTATTAACTCTAGTCAGCCATTTAGGATTTTAAATGACTTAAATGTGAGACTAATTGACCTATTTCAGCTCAAATCTAATTGATTGGGCTTAATTAGTCATTTAGGATTCAGATTACCTACTCAGACTTAATTAATTATTTTTACCTTTGGATTTCTTCCTTAAGCCTAACAGTAGCTTTGCATTTCAGATTGTACATAACTCAGACTCTCAAGTCATTAGGGCAGACAATGTTCTATGAGGAAATTTCAAGTGAATACCATAGTTTAGGAAAGAGTTTCTCCTAAATGAAAACAAACAGGGTATTCATGACTATAACTGCGCAAACACAAGTGTGAAAAGTCGATGGAGTTCACTCGAAACAACACACAAAAAAGTTTTATAGGATTTCATGATTACAGAACACATCAATAAATAGATAGCATAATGAACATGCTAGCATTACAAATATGGGAATCCATATGACATGATGCAACAAATAAGCACATTCTAAGGCATGGTTCAATTTAGTTATCTATATACACAAAAATTATCAAAAGTCTTTTGCTAATGAGACGGGTTCAGCTAGGCTTAGATCAAGTGTTATCCAGTCTAATTAAGTAGTCGTCAACACAAATCAATTGCTGATACTAGAACAATCAGAGATTGCTAGGAATATCAATTACTTTAACCAATGAGGACAACAGAAACACAATAGGCAAATTCAAACTTATTAAGATGCCATGTGTAAGAGGAAATCGACAAAGAACACAATGTAAACTTCAAAAATTACAGAACAAGGAGGGCCAGTGTTTACTGACCTTTTTTTGCGAACCAACAAATAAGGATTCGTTTAGCCGTTTTTGGAGTCAAACTCAGAACAAAAGAAAAATAAAGAAATTAGAAATCAATGGTAATGTGGATTGAAGGGTGAAATCAGAAAAATAGAGGGAGGATCGAAGAAGGGTTTTACTTGGGCATTAGGACGAAAATCAACCGCTTGCGGCTAGAATCCCATGTCCATAGGTCATTGCGTTTGACCACTGGACAATAGACGCCCATGGTGAGACTTCGAGAAATCTTCGTGCATGCTCAGATTTGATAGAGCATATGAGAGGTTAAGCGATTTTGTGGTTAATCTTGCAAGGTATGGGGTTGAACGGAAAAGGGAATGGAGGAGGAAAAAAGGACTGTGTCGGTTAGGGTTTTCATATTCTCAGATCTGAAATAAATAGAAATTGGGTGGTTTTTGGTGAAAACTAATAGCGGGAGGTTGTTGAGGGTGAAGAGTAGGTTGTGGGGTGAAATTTTGGCGTGGTTTGGTTAAACTTCACCGCCGGAGGCGATTTCCGGTCGGCGGAGGATGGTGGTTCTGGGCGACTAGGATTTGGGTCTTTAGAGAGAAGAGAGAGAGACAGACGGGGGACGGGGGGGTGTGAGACTTCTGGGCTTGAGAGGGTAGGTGGGGGGGGGGTTGGACAGTTATATAGTATAGGTTTAATTAGTTCCCAGCCGTTAGATCTTAAGAGATCAACGACTGGGATTAGTCTTAGTCCAAATAGGGTCGTTTTTGGTGAGGGCTGGGGTAGGCTGGGTTGCTGGGGTTATGGGCTGGGCCATTTGGGTAGTATAGAAATAGGTTTTGGGCTTGGGTTATTTGGCCCAGTCCGATTTTTTAACACTCTAGGCTTAATTAAACTTAATTAGTCTAATTAAAACGAAACCTAATTAAATTCAAAAATGTAATAATCAATTTTGACCTTATTTCGTCTAATTATAGGCTAATTAGGAATAAAACAAATAATTTAATACTCCTAATTAAATCTATAGTTTGTCAGATAAAAAGTGATTAATTTTAGCAATTAGTTATCAAAACTATGTTACATCAAATAATTATTATTCGTTCGTTATTTAATTCAATAATTTATAAATAAATTCGTAATTCTTTGATAATAATGATGCACCTAATTATGCAATTTAAAATAATTTTTAAAAAATGAATTATGAATATGCAAATGGAAAACAATTCACAATTAATCACTAAAATTCAACAAAATTTGTAAAATTAATTTACTCATCCAATTTTGTAGGAGTGTTTAGTAGGTGAAAAATTACATGCTCACAGCTGCCCCTCTTTGCTCGAAAACACTAAGAGTTTTTGAGCAAAGACAAAGTGAGCAGTTATGAATAACTTTTACCTGTTCAAATACTCCATGTGAAGCGTTTTGGAAAAGTTTGACCGAACCCTGCTTCAAAGGTTGCCTACATATCCTTGGCTATAAAGGAATCAAGTTAGTGTAGTTCTGGAGGTTTTGGTAGCTGGGACTACCGAGTAACTGTGGTTTCACTGCAGTTGCTGCTGTTACTGCTGCTGATCTCCTTATTACACCCAAGTACGAAACGAAGGACTAACTAAACCTTTCAACTGCTAAATTACAAGATTCCTGTCTAAGACTTGGTCTTGAGTCTTGATCTTTTGCTGACTCTGACCTGGATCCTGATGCTTGTTAGTCGCAGGTGCTGGTTTTGTCTTATCGTTCCTCGGATCAAAGCAGGATATACTGGACGGATGACTTCAATCTCGTCCTGAATAGTCCACATCTTGCCCGTTTGTGCACTTTTGGATTTAATCTTCTCTTTCTTCTTTTTGTTTTGTTATTTTGGATCGAAACTTCTTCTTTTGGTCGTCTGGGGTTCCAATGTCCTAGAAATGTAATATGCACAAAAATCAAAACAAACAAACGAAATTTTTCTGCCCCAGTTTTCACTAGGAAAATTTCGTGAGTTATTGTAACAAACTCTATGCTACTTCATTATTGAAAGCAATGAAAAGCCGGGACTTGTGCACCCGGAGTTACTGCAGACTAGGGGGTGGATACCCTATATCTCAAAGCGGGATAAACTAGGGGTTGGGAGCCCTATGTTGCAAAATAAAATCAACTAGGGATTGTGTACCTTATGTTGGAAAAGAAATCAACCAGGGAGTGTATACCCTTGATTGGAAAAGAAAACATCAACTAGGGAGTGTATACCCTTGATTGGAAAAGAAATCATCAAGCAGGGAGTGTATACCCTTGATTGGAAAAGAAAACATCAACCAGGGAGTGTATACCCTTGATTGGAAAAGAAAACATCAACCAGGGAGTGTATACCCTTGATTGGAAAAGGAAACATCAACCAGGGAGTGTATACCCTTGATTGGAAAAGAAAACATCAACCAGGGAGTGTATACCCTTGATTGGAAAAGAAAACATCAACCAGGGAGTGTATACCCTTGATTGGAAAAGAAAACATCAACCAGGGAGTGTATACCCTTGATTGGAAAAGAAAACATCAACCAGGGAGTGTATACCCTTGATTGGAAAAGAAAACATCAACCAGGGAGTGTATACCCTTGATTGGAAAAGAAAACATCAACCAGGGAGTGTATACCCTTGATTGGAAAAGAAAACATCAACCAGGGAGTGTATACCCTTGATTGGAAAAGAAAACATCAACCAGGGAGTGTATACCCTTGATTGGAAAAGAAAACATCAACCAGGGAGTGTATACCCTTGATTGGAAAAGAAAACATCAACCAGGGAGTGTATACCCTTGATTGGAAAAGAAAACATCAACCAGGGAGTGTATACCCTTGATTGGAAAAGGAAACATTAACCAGGGAGTGTATACCCTTGATTGGCATCGACTACGGGAGTGTATACCCTGCGTCGGGAAAAAGTGTAATTGGGTATTGGAGGCCCCATATTACTTTGAGTTATTTTCAACTTCAATTCTTCAATTCTTCATCTCTTCTTCTTCTTCTTCTTTTATTTTTATTTTTATTTTTATGCATGCGGAAAAAGATTTCTTGGAGAAAAATTCCCCTTCTTTGGAGTCAATGTTGTAGAGCTCCTTCTAGCCCTTGCGCAATTTCTTTTGGTTGCACCTTCTTATTGCATGGTTGCTTTCGAGTTGCACCTGTTTCCTTCAAACAAAGAACAATTCGTTAGTTTGAAACGGTGGTTGGTTTTGCGGCCTTGATTTTTAATTGCTTGACCTCAGTTCTTTTGATGAAGACCTCAAACACTTGCTTGTTTGCTGGGGATTGGGTTTCATCCCTAATCTCGAATACCTTGTCTTTCTGGATGGAAATTAGTCACGTGGGATCCAGTATCCTGACTTTGTTTTGCCTTTGTAGGCTTTTCATTTGCTTTTTCTTTTGGATTTCCAGAGTAT
>ML374446.1:6917-35630 GCA_005239525.1 Nicotiana knightiana | reverse complement strand
TCTTGGTGAGGATAGTAATGTTGGGAAGCTTTGGGAAATGGACGTGGGTATTGTCGAGGCTTCCTGACATCGGAAACCATCATGGCCCCTTCTTCTTTCTTTTTTCTGTTGGCTGCACTCCCGGATCCGCTTTGGATGGCCTGGGAGGTTGCTCTTATGGCAGATTGTCTCAGGATACGACTAATTTTTAGACCATTCTCCACCATTTCTCCAATTTTGATTGCTTCCGCAAATGGTTTGCCCATGGCGGACATCATATTTTGGAAGTAATCAGCTTCCTGTGCTTGTAGAAATACACTGATCATTTCAACCTCATCCATCGGAGGTTTGACCCTGGAGGTCTGCTCGCGCCATTTGATGGCGTACTCTCTAAAACTCTCTGATGGTTTCTTTTTTAGATTGGATAGTGATTTCCTATCGGGAGCGATGTCTACATTGTATTGGAATTGCCGGACAAAGTCCCGTGCCAGGTCATCCCATATGTGCCAGCGGGATATATCCTGGTCCATGTACCATTCTGATGCAATTCCCGTCAAGCTTTCTCCAAAATATGCCATGAGAAGTTCCTCTTTCCCACCTGCTCCCCGGAGCTGGTTGCAGTACCTTTTCAGATGAGCTATAGGGTCCCCATGTCCATCATATTTTTCGAACTTGGGGGTTTTAAACCCAAGAGGCAAGTGGACGTGCGGGAACATGCACAAATCTGCATAGGAGACGCTTTTCTGCCCGCTCAGCCCCTGTATATTCTTGAGGCTCTGTTCAATACTCTTCATTTTCCGAGTTATTTCTTCGTGCTCGAGGCTTTTCTTATCTTGTCCCAAAGTGACCTCAAGCTGAGGTTGTTGGGGATATGCATTGGGAGTAATATGAGTGGTATCCAGATGGACGGACGGTGTTTGGAATGTGAATGCTGGCGGCTCGAAACTTGGTCCAGAGATAGTCGGCGGAGCCGTGGCAGAGATTGGTGGTGCGGTGAAGATATTGGAAGACACACCGGAAAACAGGGCCTGGGGGCGAACCTCAGAAGGCCTTCCGGCACAGTGAGCCGACATAGTTGGATATCCAAACGGCGTGGCTGGGTAGCTTATGGGGATGTTGGATGTCCCGCCTGCCCTGGGAATTATCTCTGGGAAACCCGGGATGGTACTGGGTGGTTCCCTACCATTGGACCATGCGTCCCACATTTCCAGCATGCGGCAACGCAGAGTCCTGTTCTCTTCAGCTGTTGCTGACTCAGACGTTGGGATGGATGGATTTAGGTCTTCCACGGAAGAGTTGACGATTGGCAAGTGGCTTTCGGATGTCATTTCTATGCTCCCTTTTGATCTAGTGAAGTAAGGATGGGAATCCAGGTTACCGCAAAACCAACCACCTAAAAATACCTTTTTGATTGAACCAACAAAATGTTAGGTTGAAACATTTATCACATAGGCAATCTCACGTTTGGGGTATGCAATGCACCTGAGCAATTTAAATGCTTTTCTATATGTTCTTGCAACAGTCGTGTACTTCATCCTGGCTTTATTTCTGGGTTTTGAACTTTCCTTCCCTTTGTTATTGTTTCCGCTATTTTATTCCTTGCTTGGTTTCTTTTCTTATGGTTACTATCGAATCCTATGTGGATTGCCTACGTATCACGACGCCGCGTGAATCAGAANTTCCCACCTGCTCCCTGGAGCTGGTTACAGTACCTTTTCAGATGAGCTATGGGGTCCCCATGTCTGTCATATTTTTCTAACTTGGGGGTTTTAAACCCAAGAGGCAAGTGGATATGCGGGAACAGGCACAAATCTGCATAGAAGACGCTTTTCTGCCCGCTCAGCCCCTGTATATTCTTGAGGCTCTGTTCAATACTCTTCATTTTTTGAGTTATTTCTTCGTGCTCGAGAATTTTCTTATCTTGTCCCAAAGTGACCTCAAGCTGAGGTTGTTGGGGGATATGCATTGGGAGTAATATGAGTGGTATCCAGATGGACGGACGTTGTTTGGAATGTGAATGCTGGCAGCTCGAAACTTGGTCCAGAGATAGTCGGCGGAGCCGTGGCAGAGATTGGTGGTGCAGTGAAGATATTGGAAGACACACAGGAAAATAGGGCCTGGGGGCGAACCTCAGAAGGCCTTCCGGCACAGTGAGCCGACATAGTTGGATATCCAAAAGGTGTGGCTGGGTAGCTTATGGGGATGTTGGATGTCCCGCCTGCCCTGGGAAACCCGGGATGGTACTGGGTGGTTCCCTACCATTGGACCATGCATCCCACATTTCCAGCATGCGGCAACGCAGAGTCCTGTTCTCTTCAGCTGTTGCTGACTCAGACGTTGGGATGGATGGATTTAGGTCTTCCACGGAAGAGTTGACGATTGGCAAGTGGCTTTCGGATGTCATTTCTATGCTCCCTTTTGATCTAGTGAAGTAAGGATGGGAATCCAGGTTACCGCAAAACCAACCACCTAAAAATACCTTTTTGATTGAACCAACAAAATGTTAGGTTGAAACATTTATCACATAGGCAATCTCACGTTTGGGGTATGCAATGCACCTGAGCAATTTAAATGCTTTTCTATATGTTCTTGCAACAGTCGTGTACTTCATCCTGGCTTTATTTCTGGGTTTTGAACTTTCCTTCCCTTTGTTATTGTTTCCGCTATTTTATTCCTTGCTTGGTTTCTTTTCTTATGGTTACTATCGAATCCTATGTGGATTGCCTACGTATCACGACGCCGCGTGAATCAGAACATCACGTAGTTCATGGGACAAAACCGAAGGAAAGAAATACATATTTTTTCTAAAAGTTTCATTCTAAAATTTTCATTCATTAAATAAAACACTTCTGATTACAGAAAACTTATAGCCTACTTTTGGAATTTCAAAATTTGCAAAACAGACTCGACACATATTTTCTAAAAATATACAAACTACTGTGGACTCAGACGTGACTACAACTAGAAAAATGAAATACAGAATTGAAAAACATCAAAAATACATCAGTGCTTCCGTAGCTCCAGGGGCCGGTGGGGCATCATTCGGCCTTGCCACGGGCCTGCGTGCTATGTCTTGCTGGAGCCGGTAAAGGTCGTCCATTATCTTGTGGACAAATATCATAACCGTTGAGAACAAGGTGGTCCGAGTCATATCTTCGCATTCCTGGCATTTGGTGACGATGTAGTCAGCTATCTCTCAGACCCTTTGCCTGATGATACCTTTTTCTTGAAATAGGTGCCCGATTTGCTGGGATCTCGCCTCTAAAGTCTGGGCGTCTTTGTGACTCTGCTCTTTCCATTGTTGCAACTCTTTTTCCAACTGAGCCATCATGGCATATCACTGTTCCCTCTCTGTCTTAAATCTTTTTGCCTGTTTGGACATTTCGTTCTCGAGGACGGCCAGCTTTTCCTTCAAGACTATGACTTCTTGGTCATATTTCCTTTTTAGTTTCTGGATAAACTCTGTTCTTTCTTATGCACTTCTTGTTAATCTTACCCGAACTCCGGCCAGTTCTTCCACAGCTTTGTCTAGATCATTCCCATATCTGCACACTTTATGTCTCAGACTGTTGATAAGCCTTTCATCAGTTCTGCTTCTCTCTAGTTTCTCAGCAGCTGTTTTTAATTCCTGTATCTGGGCCCGGAGAACTTCATTTTCTTGGGTTAACCTATTTTTTTCCCCTTCAATTGTGGCAGTATGTATTTATATTTCCCTAACCTGGGCTTCCAACTTGCTTATGGTAGCTTGGTAGCTGTTTTCCTTTTCTAACCAAGCCCAATGCTCTTGCGTTTGCTCGGTGAGTTGTTGCACGTGGGGACTCTTTGCGGGTCATTCTTTCTCTTGATGCTCCCTGCCTCTTATGCCATACCAAGAAGTGTAGGCGGACTCCACTTCCCCTTTAGATAAATCTCTCACCCGATTTTGAGGTTCTAAAAACCTGCACTCGTTCCAGATTTGACAGACCCTACCTTCAGGAAATGTAGCTCTCGGGCATAACTCAATGGCTTGTTGGCTTAAGTCCTCATCATGGGGAACACCCTGTTGTCTCCCCAACTGGCGTAATACTCGGTATGGGGCATATGGCTGAATGCTTCGCAGGCCCATTAACAGGAGATAGCAAACCTCAGCAGACATATTGATAACCTCGCCGACAGGGAGCCACCCGAACGTCCACTCGATTTGGTCGGCAGTCAATGAACTCAAGTATGAGTGCCAGGCTTCCGTGCCCTCAGGAAATTTGTGGCCCTTTACCCGAGTACCATGTTCCTCGATGCAATTCAAACCGGTTAAGCCGTAGTTCATGTAGCCTGGGCGGTGACAGAGGTGCTCGATCAACCAGATTTGTAGAAGCAGGTTGCACCCCTCAAAGAACTTTCCCCCAGATTGGCAAACTGTCAGAGCACGGTAAATCTCGGCTAAGACCATCGGTATAAGTGTGCCATTGGATTTTTTCATCATGAAATCTGCCATTCCCACAAGCCCGATGTCTATGCATCCGTCACTTCTTGGGCAAATCAAGGTGCCCAAGAATGCTACCACAAAAGCTAGCCCCCGGCGGGCTTCCCATTTAGCCAGATATTTGTAAGTTAGAACAGTGTTGTTAGCCTCATAACCCTGGGTATCTCCATAACGTTTGTAAAGAAAACAAAAAGTGCAGAAACCTTCGGACATGTGTGGTTCTTGGACGTCCCGACTAATGTTCAACAGATCCAAAAACTTATGTGGAGTCACCGCCCTAGGTGCCACTGGGTACCGACTTCTAAGATTGTCATTGAGACCAGCATACCCTGCTATTTCCTCTAGCGTGGGCGTCAATTCAAAGTCTGAAAAGTGGAACACGTTGTGGGCGGGATCCCAAAACGGTACTAGAGCCTCAACGATGTCCAACCTCGGCTTGATTCTTAGAAGACCAGTAAGTCCCCCTAAAGCTTTCATAACAGACTTTCTACTGGCTTCCCCCAAGCCGCTCCACCACATATGGAGTCCTAGAGGGATTTCCTCGACTGCTCTGAAGGGAATGTTTTCAACTGTATTCATCCTGCACATTCGTTTTTTGATTAAAACCACAAAAAATTTTGAAAAGTGTTATTTTTGCAAAGGGTTTTGTAATAAAGAAAAGTGGAGCATCTTTGCGAATTGGGTCGGCATTTTGAAAAGTGTTATTTTTCAAAGTATGTGTTCGCAAATTGGGTCAAAATCTAAAGACAAACCACAGGCGGCCACTTTTGCAAAAACGGCCTTCCGGTGCCGCACTTGGGCAATCAGGCTATAATGGCGTCGCCTAATTTTATTTAGGGCTATATCCTTTGATTTTGAAAAATAGAGTTGGACCTGATGAGGGTTGCCTACATATTCCACACCCGTCAGAATCAAACAATGTGTAGTTCGGAAAAATCCTGACTGATTAAAAATATACACCCACTCATTTTGTTTTGTTATTTTTTAGAAATTTTGGCAGAGTTTCGGGATAAATACGAGGATTTTCAAAACAGGGTGAATTTTCTATTCTACCTCACTCTTGGTTTTCTGTACATTTTTTAAAAATTTAGTCGGTCAATACACAAGCTGAAACAAATAAATACATACGTAGAAGGTAAGATGCATCAGGGTAGTCTTTTATTTTTGGGGTACACCTGTCCTAGACGGACCCAACCCCTGTGTTGAGTTCCCTAAGTCAAATGCTCGTGATGCAAATAATCGTTCCTACTAGGGATCCGACATGAGGCTATGCTATACTAAGTTTAAATCCTGGGGTTTTATTCTAGACCAAGCTTACCTGAGCGGACAACTCGAGCCGAGAGGGGCAGCGTACCGGGAATACAGAAGCTTCACCAGCTTTGCAACTTGTCCATACCTCGTTCTAAAATTTGGATATGACTCTAACAGAAAAGAAGTCACACGAAGTGCACACTTCACAGATGATTTAGAAGACTCAGAGAGAAGAGGGATTTCGGCTAAATAAAAATAAAGAATGCTAAATATTTTTCCATGGAAATCCTTTTCGTTTGATTTCTTTCATGTTCGTGTGTGTCGTTAAAACTTTGTTTAGTTTATAGGATCTTTGCATCTGTTCTTTTAAGTAGTGAATCGTTTCTCATGTTAAAAGTTTTTACTAGAACAAGTGTTTTATTTTATCAATGATATCTTAATTAGCAAGAAGATATAGGCATGAACTGTTGGGTTGTAACTTCAGTTTTAAGTATCTTTTAAAATAAATTCATAATAGCTAAAATCACCCATTTCATCCACAATAATTCCATATCCACTCACAAATTTCTAGTATGCTTTAGGTGCGTGTTAATTGATCAATTATCGTGATTATGTACACATTCGCGTGACATAGTTAGAATTTTCCAAATTAAAACCAAGGTATGCGTTCGTGCAATTTTGGCAAAACAATCTTACTAAATATACAAATATATATCTCGAATCTAAAAGAGACAAAATAACTAAATATTTTAAATACTCTATTAGCCCATGTGTTCATACTCGAACCTTGGATTGATATGCTTAAGTAATAGAGGGGTCATGTGTGCATTCTCGTGTCTCGATGCCTTTAATTTTAAAATATTATGTTTTAACCATGTATACATTCCGTACCTTGGTTTAATATTTAATTTCAAATAATACATTGTGTGCGTACCGCATCTTAGTAAACACAATTAATAAAAATACAATAACTAATTAAGCGGTAATAAATAAGTCATAATTAATAAAATACAAGAATAACTAAAAATTGATTTAAGCCTTACATTAGTCAATAAAGCGACCGTGCTAGAACCACGGGACTCGAGGGGTGCCTTACACCTTCCTCTCGGTCAACATAATTCCTTACTTAGTCTTCTGTTTTCGTAGATAAAAAATTATGAGTCAAATCTTCCTTTTGATAAGGGATTCAATAAAAGGTGACTTGGAACACCAAAACTCAATTCCAAGTGGCGACTCTAAATTACAAATAATCCCTTTTCAAAACGTCACTTCAATTGGAAAAACTCTTCTAACTCAACCTCGTAATAGGGTTGCGTCCAAAAAGAGGTGTGACAACTCTGCTGGGAACTATTAATAAGAATTCGAGCTTTGTATATTTTTTCTTATTTGGATTTTATCATGTTTTTAATATTATTGTGTTTGCGAGCCTAATATGCTATTTGTCGTTTATTTACCGCTTTAATATTTATTTGAACTGTGATATAAACTGTATCCTCTCTCGTAGCCCTCTGAGCCCTCTGATAGGTAGTTATGTTGTGTTTGTGTAACGATCCGACCAGTCGTTCCGAGAGTTTAGCTCCGTTTCCCCCGTTTCTGCTTCATTTTATGTGGTTCAGCTTCATTTATGTGTATTGGGTCGGTTGGTTCGGGTTCAGAGTGGTCATGGTGGGAATTGAGGCATTTAGTCTCTCAAGGTAGCCTAATAGTTGAGAAAGTCAACTGAGAGTTAACTTATTGGTGAACGACCTCGGAATGAGGATTTTATGGCTCGTATGGTTTCGTTAGGTGATTTGGGACTTAGGAGTGTGTTCGGAATGGAGTTTTGATGTCCGATTTAGAATTAGGCTTGAATTGGCGAAAGTTAGTTTTTGACGATTTCCGGTCGGCAGTGAAAAATAGGCTATCGGGGTCGGAATAGAATTTCAAAAGTTTGAATAGGTCCGTAATGTCATTTTGGATATGTGTGCAAAATCTCAGGTCAATGGAGGTGTTTTTTTTTTGTTTCGGTGTCGTTGGCGAAATTTGGAAGTTTCAAAGTTCATAGGCTTGAATTTGATGTAATTTTGGTGTTTTCATGTTGTTTTTGGTGTTTCAAAGGCTCGAATAAGTTTGAATAATACTATGGGGTTTTTTGGTATGTTTGGTAGGAGCCCCGAGGGGCTCGAGATTGATTTCGAATGGTTGGCGGAGTTTTGAACTTGGAAAATTGCAGCAAATGGCTGCTGGTGTATGTTTCTAGTGTTGGCCGCACCTGCGGATTGGTAGCCGCAGGTGCGATGCCGCAGGTGTGAAAGTCCATGCACAGGTGCGAAGGGAGTCTAGGCAGGAGGAGTCTGCAGGTGCGAAGGGATGGCTGCACCTGCGAAGCCGCAGGTGCGGAGAAAGGGTCGCAGGTGCGAGAATTGGTCAGTTAGTGGGTTTTCGCAGGTGCGCACCTGGGACCGCAGGTGCGATTAAAGGTCCGCAGGTGCGGAATGGCTGGGCAGAACAGTATAAAAGAAGCCTCCGTGAAATTTTAGTCATTAACCATTGTTGCATGCAGTTGAAGCTCATTTGAGGACAATATGAAGAGAGAATTCGTGGGTCTTCAGTGGAGGTAAGTTCCCGAGTTATTAAAGTCGTTTCTATGTTATTTTGTTCGGATTAGGCTTGTATTTGAAGAATTAAAGTAAGAAAAAGTTTGGAATATGGGAGGAAAGATTTGGGAATTTCTTTTGGCAATTTTAGTGGGCAATTGTGGTCCGATTTTGATGTTCTTGGTATGTACGGTCTCCTGGGAGGATAAGGGTTCTTGTGATGTAAATTTTATCGGATTATGAGGTGTGGGATCGGAGTTCGAGTTTGGCCGAATTTTGAGATTCTTGTATTATTTGATAGTTTTCGATTGGGTTGTGTTCCTTTAGTATAAATTGGTGATGTTAAAATGGTTTTGGCTAGATTCGGAGCAATCAGGAGCCAATTCGAGGGGCAAGAGCATCGCGGACTAGTATTGTGGCTCGGTAGAGCTAAGTAATGGTTATAAATCTTGTCCTGAGGGTATGAAACCCGGATTTCATATTTCTCACTGATTTTAGAATGGCGCACATGTCGGATGACGAGTATGTGGCGCGCACTGGTTTTTGGATTGGACTTGGTCCTCTCCGCGGAAACTATTGAGTTGCGTATTTTACTCTAAACTATATGTTAAATTGTGTTCTAAAGATTTCTGAAATATTTGGGCTATAAGCCATGTTTGGGTCCTCGTGCCGACTTATTTAGACCCCTTGGGGGATTTTTACTGCTGTTTTCCTCACTGATTATTGATGATTTAACTCAGTCACATTGTGCTTACTGTTTTCGAAACTCAACCTGATTTACACTACTTTGAGATTTAAAAAGATGTTTTGGGTCGAGTACCCCGTTTTACTGATTCGCCCGAGGGGCTTTTGAGAGGTTCTGACTGAGTGAGGCCGAGGGCCTGATTTTTGAGGATATGATACGCCACGGGGTGGCTTGTTATTAGCGCTTGGGTTGAAGGAGCCGCTCCGGAGTCTGCACACACCCCTAGTGAGTGCACCGAGTTCCGAGTGACGAGCGATTGGGAGGCATGAGTGATTGTGAGGTATGCCCGAGGGGCTGATTATGAGTGATTGTGAGGCATGCCCGAGGGGCTGACTATGATACATGTTTTTCCCCGAGGGGTTACTTATGATTTTACCACTTTCACTCTGAACTTATGAAATATGTTTTGCCCGAGGGGCCTCTTTATGATTTATTTCATTTTCATACTAAATCTTTCAATTTGAAGTAATTTAAATATACATTTTTCAAAGGATTTTTCTGAAGTTGGTTTTAAGGCATGATTATTTCATATATCTATGTTATACTCTTGGAAAGAAAGGATGTGCATATTGTGAATTGATGACATTGATTTTATGCGTTTCTTGCTGCTCAGACCTGATTTATTTTTATTACTACTGAGTTGGTGTACTCACATTACTCCCTGCACCTTGTGTGCAGATCCAGGTGTTGGGGCAGGATGAGCTGTCTATCTGTTCCAGAGATTCTCGGAGGTTTGCGAGGTAGCTACATGCGTCCGCAATCCTGCTCTCTCTCCTGCTTACTATTATGGAATTTATTTTCTTTTGAGTTGTATATTTTATGTAGATGCTCATGACGAGTAACTCCGGGTTCTCGGGGGGTTGTATTTAATATTCAGTATAGCTTTAATTGTTTTATAAATATTTAAAGGAAACCTTTATAGGTAATCAGTATAGTAAAGATGTAAATGGAAGCTTATTATGATTCGAGTGTAATTTTTGCTGGCTTAGTTCCATGATAGGCGCCATCACGACTGACTTAGATTTGGGGTCGTGACAGTTTGGTATCAAAGCACTAGGTTACATAGGACTTACCAGTCATGAGCAGGTTTAGTAGAGTCTTATGGATCGGTACGGAAACGTCTGTACTTATCTTTGAGAGGCTGCGGAACCCTTAGGAAAAATCTCACATTCTTGAATTCTAGTCATGCAAACCCATTTAATTCAGCCAAGAGCGTAACTCTTGAATTCCATCCATGTATTCGAACGCGCACGCGAGCGCTTGGTATCAGTTGTGCATGGTCGGTTGTGACTTCCATGGATGAGATGTGATTTTGTCATGTTGGTAATGTGCCAGTCTGGAGGACTTGAGGCTGGTAACATTATGTGGCTTGAATATTGTGATTTTCGTTCAGTGGGGACATGTATTTGGGGACTTATATGTCCGTTGATGTCCTTATTAACGGGACTTTGTGACTAGATGGCTACGTGGTGAGTGTGATTTGATGGTTAGATGTGTTCAGACTATGATTTGTGACAAAAGGGTTGGCTGGAAATGTGGCAAGATTTATTGAGTGTTTAATTTCTGTCTCGATTTGGTATATGGCCTTGAGTTGTGAGTATATTGGAAGACCTCTCATGTTGTGTAGTTGTGGAGTGAAGCGGATTTTTCTGTTGGGTTATGAGTTCTTGGTGATGTCTTTTGAGCTGATCATTGCCCCAGTGGCGTTCATGTATTTGATTAACTGTGTATTCCAGCCGTATTAGCACTCCTTGTTATTGTATTCATTATGGCGTCATGGCATATTCGCGTAGCCAGGAGTAGAATACTCAGTAATTGAGGATGGCATTATAAGCATTCAGGGAGGAAAGGCTCTATGCATAATTCTCTGAGTGTGAATTATGACTCGGTTCAGTAGCATTCTTGGGACACGTGGTGTCCAGTAAGGGTATCCATGTGGTCAGACATGTGTGGGTAGTGCTTCCAGAAGCTCAAGATTTCTGTGACCACCGCTCCAGTGTTAGTTCTGCCATCAACTTCAGGTTCTTACCGCATATTGTGATGCCTCGAGGGTAGGCGTTGGTTGTGTTAAGATGCAGGAAGGTGTAGTGATTGCGTGATAGTTATAGTCTTCTGAAGTGTATGGAGAGATATCAGTTGGGGCTAAGCGGGCAGGGGTATCTCCTGCGGTTTGTCCTAGGGTGTGTGATCCTTATGTAGTTCTGTAATAAGTTCCCTTCTACCAGTAAATGATATATGTTGTAATTGGAGTCTAGATCGCTTGTGGAAGTTGGCGTGACTGTTACAATGGTGAATGCGAGATTTTCAGATGACCTGAGCTGTTAGACGGGTGGTGTTATTATGGGCATTGTGAGTTATTGTTTGTCTCGATCGTTGGCTTTGGGCCAAGTAGGGGAGTCTGTTAATGATAAGTTGATTGCACGATTATGTGTGGTATTGGTTTCAGTTTGAGGTATATTGGTGGCTCAGTTATGACCTGTAGGCGTGGGGTCTGGGAATGTCACGAGTAATGGAAATCTCTTCGATATAGGTTGTAATGTACTCTGTTGGGTAATTGGGTTCTATTGAATGATTTAGTGGAAATTGTAAAAGGTGTAGTGTGCACTGTATGAATTTGCTTGTGACTTCAAGTGAGTGGATTACTTTCCTAGTATGTTAGTGTGCAAACGGGTCAGGATGATTCTGTCTAATTGGTCAGTGTTATTGAGATTTACGTTAGAGGGTGGTCGTGATGGATGAGAAGAGGTCATTCGACCTAGAATGAACATTTTCAGAATTTTCTACAGCATAGTTGGATGGATAAATATGGGGAGTCGGCTTAGAAATCTGCTATAATTCCTGTTTGGGAAGGGGGAGATTCATGTCTGACTGATCGAACGAATGGTTCTTAGTTTCTACGTGCTTCTTTCATCATCAGCAGTATATGGAAGTGTTAGAGCGAGGCATTTTTTGATAAGAGGTGTACCGGTATTGCGTTGTTCTGAGCAGTTATTGTGGTTAAGAGTTATCGCTATGAGTGTTTGAGTCACGCGGTGTATTATGTGATTCCATCTGGGGTGCGTATATGAATTGATTCAGAATGTTCAGACTTGTTCAGTTTATAGTTATGGAAATTTTGATCTTGTATATTATTTCAGAAGTGGGAATTTGGTTCTAAGGTTTATGGGCCAGGATTTGGATTTCGAAATTTCAACGGTATTGTGCTATTGGACCTATATGGGATAGGGTGATGTGGGATCACCCCCGGGTATGTGCATGGTAAGCTACGTAACAGTTTGATGGTGTTGGAGAACAACTCTTGGCGCGTTCGAGGACGAACGTATGTTTAAGTGGGGGATGATGTAATGACCCGACCGGTCATTCCAAGAGTTTAGCTCCGTTTCCCCCGTTTCTGCTTCATTTTATGTGGTTCAACTTCATTTATGTGTGTTGGGTCAGTTGGTTCGGGTTCAGAGTGGTCATTGTGAGAATTGAGGCATTTAGTCTCTCAAGGTAGCCTAATAGTTGAGAAAGTCAACTGAGAGTTAACTTATTGGTGAATGATGCCGGAATGTGGATTTTATGGCTCGAATGGTTTCGTTAGGTGATTTGGGACTTAGGAGTGTGTTCGGAATGGAGTTTTGATGTCCAGTGTAGAATTAGGCTTGAATTGGCGAAAGTTAGTTTTTGGCGATTTCCGATCGGTTGTGGAAAATAGGCTATCGGGGTCGGAATGGAATTCCGGAAATTGGAACAGGCCCGTAATGTCTATGTTTGCAAAATTTCAGGTCAATCGGAGGTGTTTTGGTTGGTTTCGGCGTCGTTGGCGAAATTTGGAAGTTTCAAAGTTCATAGGCTTGAATTTGATGTAATTTTGGTGTTTTCTTGTTGTTTCTGGTGTTTCGAAGGCTCGACTAAGTTTGAATAATGCTATGAGGTGTGTTGGTATGTTTGGTAGGGGCCCCGAGGGGCTCGGGATTGATTTCGGATGGTTGGCGGAGTTTTGAACTTGGAAAATAGCAGCAAATGGCTGCTGATGTAAGTTTCTGGTGTTGGCCGCACCTGCGGATTGGTAGCCGCAGGTGCGAAAGTCCATGCACAGGTGTGAAGGGAGTCTAGGTAGGAGGATTCCACAGGTTCAAAGGGATGGCCGCACCTGCGAAGTCGCAGGTGCGGAGAAGGGGTCGCAGGTGCGAGAATTGGTCCGTTAATGGGTTTTCGCAGGTGCACACCTGGGACCGCAGGTGCGGCTCTGCAGGTGCAATTAAAGGTCCGCAGGTGCGGAATAGGTGGGCAGAACAGTATAAAAGAAGCCTCCGTGAAATTTTAGTCATTAACCATTGTTGCATGCGGTTGGAGCTCATTGGAGGGCAATATGAAGAGAGAATTCGTGGGTCTTCAGTGGAGGTAAGTTCCCGAGCTATTAAAGTCGTTTCTATGTTATGTTTTTCAGATTAGGCTTGTATTTGAAGGATTAAAGTAAGAAAACGTTTTGAAAATGGGAGGAAAGATTTGGGAATTTCTTTTGGCAATTTTAGCGGGCAATTGTTGTCCGATTTTGATGTTCTTGGTATGTACGGTCTCGTGGGAGGATAAGGGTTCTTGTGATATAAATTTTATCGGATTCTGTGGCGTGGGCCCAGGGCTCTGGTTTGGCCGAATTTCGAGATTCTTGTATAATTTGATAGTTTTCGATTGGGTTGTGTTCCTTTAGTATATATTGATGATGTTAAAATGGTTTTGGCTAGATTCGGAGAAATCGGGAGCCATTTCGATGGGCAAGTGCATATCAAACCAGTATTGTGGCTCGGTAGAGGTAAGTAATGGTTATAAATCTTGTCCTAAGGGTATGAAACCCCGGACTTCATATTTTTCACTGATTTTAGAATGGCACACATGTCGGATGACGAGTATGTGGCGCGCACTGATTTTTGGGTTTGACTTGGTCCTCTCCGCTGCAACTATTGAGTTGTGTATTTTACTCTCAACTATATGTTAAATTGTGTTCTAAAGATTTCTGAAATATTTTGGCTATAAGCCATGTTTGGGGGCTCGTGCCGACTTGTTTAGACCCCTTGGGGGATTTTTACTGCTGTTTTTCTCACTGATTATTGATGATTTCACTCAGTCACATTGTGCTTACTGTTTTCGAAACTCAGCCTGATTTACACTACTTTGAGATTTAAAATGATGTTTTGGGTAGAGTACCCCGTTTTACTGATTCGCCCGAGGGGCTTTTGAGAGGTTCTGACTGAGTGAGACCGAGGGCCTGATTTGTAAGGATATGATACGTTAAGAGATGGCTTGATATTAGCGCTTGGGCTGAAGGATCCCCTCCGGAGTCTGCACACACCCCCAGTGAGCACACCGAGTGTCGATTGCCGAGTGACGAGCGACGAGCGATTGGGAGGCTTGAGTGATTGTGAGTATGCCCGAGGGGCTGATTACGATACATGTTTTTGCCCGAGGGGCTACTTATGATTTTACCACTTTCACTCTGAACTTATGAAATATGTTTTGCCCGAGGGGCCTCTTTATGATTTATTTCATTTTCATACTAAATCTTTTGGTTTGAAGTTGTTGAAAACATACATTTTTCAAAGGATTTTTCTGAAGTTGGTTTTAAGGCATGATGAATTCATATACCTATGTTATACTGTTGGAAAGAAAGGCTGTGCGTATTGTGAATTGATGACATTAATTTTGTGTTTCTTGCTGCTCAGACCTTATTTATTTTCGTTACTACTGAGTTGGTGTACTCACATTACTCCATGCACCTTGTGTGCAGATCCAAGTGTTGGGGCAGGGTGAGTTGTCTATCTGTTCCAGAGATTCTCGGAGGTTTGCGAGGTAGCTGCATGCGTCCGCAGTCCTGCTCTCTCTCCTGCTTACTATTATGGAATTTATTTTCTTTTGAGTTGTATATTTTATGTAGATTCTCATGACCAGTGACTCCGGGTTCTCGGGGGGTTGTATTTAATATTTAGTATAGCTTTAACTGTTTTATAAATGTTTAAAGGAAACCTTTATGGGTAATCAATATAGTTAAGTTGTAAATGGAAGCTTATTATGATTCGAGTGTAGTTTTGGATGGCCTAGTGCCACGATAGGCTCCATCACGACTGGCTTAGATTTGGGGTCGTGACAGTTTGGTATTAGAGCGCTAGGTTACATAGGACTCACCGGTCATGAGTAGGTTTAGTAGAGTCTTGCAGATCTGTACGGAGACGTCTGTACTTATCTTTGAGAGGCTGCGGAACCCTTAGGAAAAATCTCATATTCTTGAATTCTAGTCGTGCAAACCCATTTAATTCAGCCAAGAGTGTAACTCTTGAATTCCATCCATGTATTCGAATGCGCACGAGAGTGCTTGATATCAGTTATGCATCGATGGCTTGTGACTTCCATGGATGAGATGTGATTTTGGCATGTTGGTAATGGGCCAGTTTGGAGGACTTGAGGCCGAATTCATTCTGTGGCTTGAGTGCTGAGATTTTCATTGTGTGGGCACATGTATTTAGGGACTTATATGTCCGTTGATGTCCTTATTAACGAGATTTTGTGACTAGATGGCTACGTGGTGAGTGTGATTTGATGGTTAGATGTGTTCAGACTATGATTTATGACAAAAGGGTTGGCTGGAAATGTGGCAAGATTTATTGAGTGTTTGATTTCTGTCTCGATTTGGTATATGACCTTGAGTTGTGAGTATATTGGAATACCTCTCATGTTGTGTAGTTGTGGAGTGAAGCGGATTTTTCTACTCGGTTATGAGTTCCTGGTGATGTCTTTTGAGTTGATCATTGCCCTAGTGGTGTTCATGTATTTGATTAACGGTGTATTCCAGCCGTATTAGCACTCCTTGTTATTGTATTCATTGATAGCGTCATGGCATATTCGCGTAGCCAGAAGTAGCATACTCAGTAATTGAGGATGGCATTATAGGGATTCATGGAGGAAAGGCTCTATGCAAAATTCTCCGAGTGTGAATTTTGATTCTGTTCAGTAGCATTCTTGGGACACGTGGTGTCCAGTAAGGGTATCCATATGGTCAGACATGTGTGGGTAGAGCTTCCAGAAGCTCGAGATTTCTGTGACCACCGCTCCAGTGTTAGTTCTGCCATCAGCTTCAGGTTCTTACCGCGTATTATGATGCCTCGAGGGTAGGCGTTGGTTGTGTTCAGATGCAGGAAGGTGTAGTGATTGTGTGATAGTTATGGTCTTCAGAAGTGTATGGAGAGATATTAGTTGGGGCTAAGCGGGCAAGGGTTTCTCCTGCGGTTTGTCCTAGGGTGTGTGATCCCTAATGTAGTTCTGTAATAAGTTCCCTTCTACCAGTAAATGATATATGTTGTAATTGGAGTCTAGATCGCTTGTGGAAGTTGGCGTGACTGTTACAATGGTGAATGCGATATTTGAAGATGACTTTAGCTATTAGACGGGTGGTGTTATTATGGGCATTGTGAGTTATTGTTTGTCTCGATTGTTGGCTTTGGGCCAAGTGGGGGAGTCTGTTAATGATAAGTTGATTGCACGATTATGTGTGGTATTGGTTTCAGTTCGAGATATATTGGTGGATCAGTTATGACCTACATGCGTGAGGTCTGGGAATGTCACGAGTAATGAAAATCTCTTCGATATAGGTTGTAATGTACTCTATTGGGTAATTGCGTTCGCTTGAATGATTTACTAGAAATTGTAAAAGGTGTAGTGTGTGTAGTGTATGAATTTGCTTGTGGCTTCAAGTGAGTGGATTACTTTCCTAGTATGTTAGTGTGCAAACGGGTCAGGATGATTCTGTCTAATTGGTCAGTGTGATTGAGATTTACGTTAGAGGGTGGTCGTCATGGATGAGAGGTCATTGGACCTAGAATGAACATTTTCAGAATTTTCTACAACATAGTTGGTAGGATAAATATCGGGAGTCAGCTTAAAAATCTGCTATAATTCCTGTTTGGAAAGGGGGAGCTTCATGTCTGACTGATCGGACGAATGGTTGTTAGTTTCTACATGCTTCTTTCATCATCAGCAATATATGGAAGTGTTAGAGCGAGGCATTTCTTGATAAGAGGTTATGTACCGGTATTGGGTTGTTCTGGCAGTTATTGTGGTTAAGAGTTATCACTATGAGTGTTTGAGTCACGCGGTGTATTATGTGATTCCATCTGGGGTGCGTATATGACTTGATTCAGAATGTTCAGACTTGTTCATTTTATAGTTATGGAAATTTTGATCTTGTATATTAGTTTAGAAGTGGGATTTTGGTTCCAAGGTTTATGGGCCAGGATTTGGATTTCGAAATTTCAACGGTATTGTGCTATTGGACCTATATGGGATAAGGTGACGTGGGATCACCCCGGGGTATGTGCATGGTAAGCTACGTAACAGTTTGATGGTGTTGCAGAAAAACTCTTGGCACGTTCAAGGACGAACGTATGTTTAAGTGGGGGAGGATGTAACGACCCAGCCGGTCGTTCCGAGAGTTTAGCTCCTATTCCCCCATTTCTGCTTCATTTTATGTGGTTCATCTTCATATATGTGTGTTGGGTCGGTTGGTTCGGGTTCAGAGTGGTCATGGTGAGAATTGAGGCATTTAGTCTCTCAAGGTAGCCTAATAGTTGAGAAAGTCAACAGAGAGTTGACTTATTGGTGAACGACCTCGGAATGCGGATTTTATAGCTCGGATGGTTTCGTTAGGTGATTTGGAACTTAGGAGTGTGTTCGGAATGGAGTTTTGATGTCCGGTGTAGAATTAGGCTTGAATTGGCGAAAGTTAGTTTTTGGCGATTTTTGGTCGGCAGTGGAAAATCGGATATCGGGTTCGGAATGGAATTCCGGAAGTTGGAACAGGTCCGTAATATCATTTTTGATATGTGTGCACAATTTCAGGTCAATCGGAGGAGTTTTGGTTGGTTTCGGCGTCGTTGGCGAAATTTAGAAGTTTCAAAGTTCATAGGCTTGAATTTGATGTAATTTTTGTGTTTTCATGTTGTTTTTGTTGTTTCGTAGGCTCGACTAAGTTTGAATAATTCTATGGGGTGTGTTGGTATGTTTGGTAGGGGCCCCGAGGGGCTCGGGATTGTTTTCGGATGGTTGGCGGAGTTTTGAACTTGTAAAATTGCAGCAAATGGCTGCTGGTGTAAGTTTCTGGTGTTGGTCGTACCTGCGGATTAGTAGCCGCAGGTGCGAAAGTCCATGCGCAGGTGCGAAGGGAGTCTGGGCATTGGTCCGTTAGTGGGTTTTCGCAGGTGCGCACTTGGGACCGCAGGTGCGATTAAAGGTCCGTAGAAGCGGAATTGCTGGGCAGAACAGTATAAAAGAAGCCTCCGTGAAATTTTAGTCATTAACCATTGTTGCATGCGGTTGGAGCTCATTTGAGGGCAATTTTAAGAGAGAATTCGTGTGTATTCAGTGGAGGTAAGTTCCCGAGTTATTAAAGTTGTTTCTATGTTATTTTGTTTGGATTAGGCTTGTATTTGAAGGATTAAAGTAAGAAAAAGTTTGGAAAATGGGAGGAAAAATTTGGGAATTTCTTTTGTCAATTTTAGTGGGCAATTGTGGTCCGATTTTGATGTTCTTGGTATGTACTGTCTCGTGGGAGGATAAGGGTTCTTGTGATGTCAATTTTATCGAATTCTGAGGCGTGGGCCCGAGGCTCGGGTTTGGCCGAATTTCGAGATTCTTGTATAATTTGATAGTTTTCGATTGGGTTGTGTTCCTTTAGTATATATTGATGATGTTAAAATGGTTTTGGCTAGATTCGGAGCAATCAGAAGCCAATTCGAGGGGTAATAGCATAACAGACTAGTATTGTGGCTCGGTAGAGGTAAGTAATGGTTATAAATCTTGTCCTGAGGATATGAGACTCCGGACTTCATATTTCTCACTGAGTTTAGAATGGCGCACATGTCGGATGACGAGTATGTGGCGCGCACTGATTTTTGGGTTTGACTTGGTCCTCTCCGCTGCAACTATTGAGTTGTGTATTTTACTCTCAACTATATGTTAAATTGTGTTCTAAAGATTTCTGAAATATTTTGGCTATAAGCCATGTTTGGGGGCTCGTGCCGACTTGTTTAGACCCCTTGGGGGATTTTTACTGCTGTTTTCCTCACTGATTATTGATGATTTCACTCAGTCACATTGTGCTTACTGTTTTCGAAACTCAGCCTGATTTACACTACTTTGAGATTTAAAATGATGTTTTGGGTCAAGTACCCCGTTTTACTGATTCACCTAAGGGGCTTTTGAGAGGTTCTGACTGAGTGAGCCCGAGGGCGTGATTTGTGAGGATATGATACGCCACGAGGTGGCTTGATATTAGCGCTTGGGCTGAAGGAGCCCCTCCGAAGTCTGTACACACCCCTAGTGAGCGCACCAAGTGCCGAGTGATGAGCGATTGGGAGGCATGAGTAATTGTGAGGTATGCCCAAGGGGCTGATTATGAGTGACTCTGAGGCATGCCTGAGCGGTTGATTATGATACATGTTTTTTCCCGAGGGGCTACTTATGTTTTACCACTTTCACTCTGAACTTATGAAATATGTTTTGCCCGAGGGGCCTCTTTATGATTTATTTCATTTTCATACTAAATCTTTCGGTTTGAAGTTGTTGAAAATATACAGTTTTCAAAGGATTTTTCTGAAGTATGTTTTAAGGCATGATGATTTCATATATCTATGTTATACTGTTGGAAAGAAAGACTGTGCATATTGTGAATTGATGACATTGATTTTATGTGTTTCTTGCTGCTCAGACCTGATTTATTTTCATTACTACTGAGTTGGTGTACTCATATTACTCCCTGCACCTTGTGTGCCGATCCAGGTGTTGGGGCAGGGTGAGCTGTCTATCTGTTCCAGAGATTCTCGAAGGTTTGCGAGGTAGCTGCATGCGTCCGCAGTCCTGCTCTCTCTCCTGCTTACTATTATGGAATTTATTTTCTTTTGAGTTGTATATTTGATGTAGATGCTCATGACCAGTGACTCCGGGTTCTCGGGGGGTTGTATTTAATATTCAGTATAGCTTTAACTATTTTATAAATGTTTAAAGAAAACCTTTATGGGTAATCAATATAGTAAAGATGTAAATGGAAGCTTATTATGATTCGAGTTTAGTTTTTGCTAGGTAGTTCCACGATAGGTTCCATCACGATTGGCTTAGATTTGGGGTCGTGACAGTTTGCCTACCAGCATCACAAAATTTCTGTCTTGAGATAAAGCCAGTTAGCCTACCAGCTTCTGGTGAAGGATTTAGTCACACATGTTTAGGCGGGAGAGCGGTTAGTTAGCCAGNTGTATCCTCTCTCGCACCCCTCTGAGTCTTCTGATAGGTAGTTATGTTGTGTTTGCCTACCAGCATCACAAAATTTCTGTCTTGAGATAAAGCCAGTTAGCCTACCAGCTTCTGGTGAAGGATTTAGTCACACATGTTTAGGCGGGAGAGCGGTTAGTTAGCCAGTGCTGTTTTGATACTGGTGACACTTGATGCTCCTCGGCCCGGGTTGTCCGCCCGGGTAATCCAGGTCTAGATACCATCTCCTTTAGGATTTGAAAACTGAGAAGAACAAGCCACAAGCAATGAATATCCCTAGTAGGCTACGCTTTATTTGCATCATGTGCATTGGACTTAGCGGGACTCGGCACAGGGGCCGGGCTCGTCTAGAATAGGTACCAATTTTTCAGACCAGTATGTTCATTTTTTCTGTGCTACATGTAACATTATTTGGTAGGCTTTACTCAAATGTTGACCGGATTTAGGATAGATTGATTGAACAGAGGAGAGGGAAAGAGAAAATATCCCCCACGTTTTCATAAAGTGCCCATTTAAATTTTTTTTTGTTTTTTTTTTGTTTTTAAGGGTTCTAATGTGTAAAATCACAATTTTCAAAATGGTTTTTTCTTTTATTATTTATTTAAACCGAACTACGCGGGTTTGGTTATCACCGGATGTGAGATACGTAGGCAACCTTCATTAGGTTTAACCCCATTATTTAAAAAAAAAGGTGTCTATAGAGTGTTATTTTTTTTCTCTCAAAAAAAATAAAAAATAATATAGTCACTTGGTCAGTTTTTTCTCCGTTGACCAGTTTAGCCCATGCGTTGGTCCTTTTGTCGAAATAACCTTGAAACCTTCCTCGAAAATGCGAAATGGTCGTTGAAGTAAGAGAGGCCAGTCTTTTTTATGTTCACTTATTTTTACAAAGAATAGTCATTTTGAGCTCTTTTTATTTTTTAATTTCAGGATTATTTTACTAATGTTTTTTTAGTCCCACAATTTAGCTTTATTTTTTTTAGAGTCGAAACCCAAGAAATCGAATTTTTCATTTCAATAATATATTTGATTAAAACCTAACCCCGTGTCTGAGTAAACAGGTACACCATGAGTGGAGAAAGAGGTAAGTTTGAAAAGAGGCCCAGATCAAAAGGGATACCAGATCTTTTAATTGTCGATCAAATACCGCAGTTGTTGTGGGATTGGTGGAGAGACTTTAAGGACTATGAGAGAAAACTGATAAATAAATACTTGGGACATTTGGTTCACATGTTGACGATCAAGCCTAGGAGGGATGTGATTGAAGCTTTAATTCTGCACTGGGATCCAGAAAGCAATTTGATTCATTTTACCGACTGTGAAATGACTCCGACCTTGGAGGAAATCGCCCATTTCCAGGGGTGGGGCCGCAATCTTCTCCGCCAAAAGCCCATAGTATCAAAAAATGTGAACGAGGGTAAGTTTCTAAAACTCTTGAACATAAATTACGGACAATATGAAGGTTTAGTAGGCAAGTGGGTTAAGTTGGGATTTCTGTTTCACTTGTATGGCCCAGAATGCAATTTCGAAAGGAATGTGAGAACACTGAAATCAAAGGAAAATATGGAAACATGGAAGGTTCACAGAAGGTTTGCTTTTATGGTTTCTTTTTTGGGGCGTGTAGTTTTCCCGGAAAGGGAAGGGCGCATTGACATCCGCTTGGCAGGTGTAGTTGAGGCTCTGACTTCAGAAGGGGATGCTTATACTTTGGTCCCTATGATTAATTTTGAATTTTTTGTGCTTTAACCAGATGTAAAATGGGTGTGTGAAACTTTGATGGCGGCAACATTTTGCTGCAGATATGATTTTTGGAGCATTTTTTTCGTAATCCCACGATCACTGATTTTAAGGAGGTATGGCCCAATCACACTTATGATCACCAGAAAAGAATTGACAAATGTGACTTACCAGAAGGGATTGATGCCTGGAAAAATCTGCTTCTTACTTTGTCAGCCAAATAGATCACTTGGAACTACAATTGGTTTCCTCTAAAGAGGTCATTTGTGAGTCCGCATATCATTCTTATTTGGTACTTATAGGATTGGATGGGTCCACTTCGGGTAATGCGCCAGTTTGCTCGACTACAAGAGGTGCCTCTAACACANTACAAGAGGTGCCGCCAGTACGAGATATGAGCAAGTTCTGTTATGATTTTGGTAAAGATCAACCTCATGACGAAGAAGAAATTATGAAAATCTGGTATGCAAGTAAAGTCTCGGAGTTGAATGAGATTGTAGAAGACCGAGATCGTGGAGAGGTGATCCCTGAGTATATTACTTGGTTTCATGATCCTTCATCATTTAGAGATAGGTCTGAGGGGTCGAACATGAGGAGAAATGATCAAAGAACTATAGAAAAGCTGAAAGAGGAATTGGAGCATGCTCAGATGACCATAGCCAAACAACAAGCCCAAAAACAAGCCGGAGTCACTCAGATTCGTTTAAGTATTGAGAAAGATTATCAATCTACCTTAGGGATCATGGATAAAGATTTAAGGGATCTTGACACAAATAGCCGGCTATATTAATTGTTTACCTTTTCTAACCATATACATAAATTATACATTGATTATACATAGTTATACACATGTAATTCATAAATTATGCATATATTATACATTCAACGACTATTTTCAGTTTAATTGGTTGGATAAGCAGCTATTTGGGTTAATTCTTCAAGATTTAAAGCATGCTAAGAATGAGGCAGCCCGCTTAGAAGAAGAACTGGCAAACACGATTGGTTTAGTCAGAAGAGTTGAGGCGAACAAAAATAAGTTGCAAGAATACTTGAGTATCATCGAAGAGGATGCGCACCAGCAACAACTGGAGTTTGATCAGCAGAAATAATAGTTTGAAAGAGAAAGGGCACACTGGATACACTCAAAGGGTTAGCTCTATGCACAATTGGAAGAAATAAAAAGGTAGAAAAGGGGTTATCAGCACGCACATTTTGAGGCAGAGCGGCGTCAGTGGATGATTGAGAGAGGTGTGTTAAACTGTCGTGTTGAAGAATATGAGGGATGTGAGGCTCAGATGAGGCACGCCCTCAACACTACCAAGTGGTTGCAGAATTGTCACATGAATATGGGGTAAGCCAAAGAGCAGGTACTTCGATTGGCAGAGAAAGAATCATATGTTCATGATGATCATCGCCATCTAAGAAATGAGGAGGTTGGTCAACAGGCACGTGCCATCGTCCCACAGTTGCCAACGATGTTTCAAAATTTGTATGAGACTTTGGGGGGAGAGTGGAGGCCAAGAGATGCAGATAATTGATGATAATAGTTTAAGCAAGAAGACCATTGAAGATTAAATTCTTAGTGCAGTCCATTAGTTCTTAGTTTCATATTTATTTGTCGCATTTTTTTTAAATATATTTGGAGTCTTTTATTTTTATCAAAGTTTGTTTTATTCCAGTCATGTTTTAAAGTCAGTAGAGTCAGTTGTATATATTTCCTTTTCTCTCATTGTATAAAAAAGACAACAAAAAGAAAATTTGACTAAAAAATATTTTAGTTTGTTTTATTTTTACAAAAAAAAAAAAAAAATCATCAAAATTATTATTATTTCCCCTGAACTACGTAATGGTCTGATTCCTGCGGTGTCATGATACATAGGAAATCCTTATCGGATGCGATCATAGCCATAAAAATAAATAAATAAATAAATAAGAAAAAGGGAAAGAAAAAGAGAGTTAAAGTCAAGAGGAAATAATCAATAAGCCGGGATGAAGCATGAAGCCTTCCAATGTGTGATTAATATCTGCAAAATGCTTAACTCTAACACGTTTGTTGTTTGTCATTTTTAAGATAAGTTAAATAGAGGTGCTTGGTTTGTGGTTTAAACTGGAGACTTACCCTTACAACACGAGATCAAAAGGAAAAAGTAAAATGGCAATCAACAGTGAGAATGAGTCAGATAATGATGATGTCCATGGATAATTGGTCGAACAAGGTACATGACTGGTTGAAGAAGTAAGAGTGTTGAAGCAACAATTGGCAGAGATGTACCAAGCTTGGGTGAATGGACAAGCACCGCCCCCACTACCCATAGGGCCTTCGGACAATCTTCATAGTGTGTCAGTTGCAAGTCAAGTTCCCATCTCCATAACAAGTAACCCATTGTACCAACCTGGACCTGGATTCAGTCCGAGTATTAACCTTCCCACTATCCCCGGTACCTCCATTCCACGTCCTCTAACTGCACCCATCAAAAATGACCCACCTACTCTACCCATTGTCCATACCATCACTGTTCCTCAATCGGCTCTTGCTCAAAAGTCCAACAATGATCCACAACTGAATGATCATGATGCCCAACATTACTCTACAATATTGACTTTCAAAGTTCCAGATTCATACAAGCATACTCCTCAGAACATGTTCCCAGTTGGGATCGAAAAACCCGATAAGAATAGGGAACAAGAGAAAATGACCAGAAAAATGAAGAGCCTAGAACAAACCATGAGAAACATACAGGGTTTGGGAGGCCACAAAAGTGTTTCGTTCAAAGATTTATGTATGTTCCCCCATGTTCATTTTCCACCCAGTTTCAAGACCCCCAAGTTTGACAAGTATGACGGGCATGGTGATCCCGTTGCCTATTTGAAGAGGTATTGTAACCAACTAAGGGGAGAATGAGGCAAAGAAGAATTAATCATGGCTTATTTTGGGGAAAGTTTGACAGGAATTGCTTCAGAGTGGTTCATAGATCAAGACATCTCTCACTGGCACGTTTGGAACGACATGGCTCAAGATTTTGTCCAACAGTTTCAGTACAATATTGATATAGTTCCAGAATGCTCCTCTCTCGTAAACATAAAGAAGAAACCAACAGAAAGCTTCAAAGAATATGCAATCAAGTGGAGAGAGCAGGCTGCTAGGGTCAAACCACCAAAGAAAGAGGCAGAAATGATTGACTATTTTCTCTAAGCTCAGGATCCTGATTACCTCCATTACATGTTGGCTGCTATTGGTAAGCCTTTCACTGAGGCGATTAAGATTGGTGAAATAGTTGAGAATGGCATGAAATTAGGAAAAATTGTGAGTCAGGCAACCCTTAAGGCGACCACGCAAGCAATTCAAAGCGGGTCAGGCAGTTTCGAAAATCGGAAAAAGAAAGAGGAAGGATCCATGATGGCATCTGGGTTCAGGAGAGTTCAAAGAGGAATAGTTCCTTCTTATGTGCAATTCCAACAAGGACAATCCAATTCTCCTAAACATTACTATCCATCTCAGGGTCCCCGGTACTCAGTTCCCCTGCAACAATACACATTGTTTAATGCTCAGGCTTATGCAAGGCCTCCCAATCACAACCAATGGCGGGCACCGATTCCACAAGGCTCCCGTCAACTGTGCCCATATTTTCATGCATCATATAATCCTCGTCCCCGACAAGGATATGTGAGAGAGGAAGATCCAAAGAAAGAGTTCACCCCAATTGGAGAATCATATACAAGCCTATTTCGAAAGTTGATGCAATTGAAGCTGATTGAACCTGTCATGCCGGGTTATGTGAATCCAAATTCAAAAGGTTTTGATTCCAATGCAAGATGTGAGTATCATTCTAACACCCAAGGTCATAATACCGAAAATTGTTGGACATTAAAGAAAGCCATTGAAAATTTGATTGAAGCAAAGGAAATTGTGGTAACAAACAATGAGGATACTCCTAATATCATAAACAATCCGCTCCCATATCATGATAATACACATTTTATTGGGATGATTTGTGATGATCGAGATTATAAGCAGTATGGCAAGACAGATATGGCTGTTGTAACCATAGGGAAAGAACCAAAAATGATAGTAAGCCCTCCGCAATTGGCGCCGTTGATTATGAAAGGTGCGAGTTCTAGTTTGAACTTGGCAGGTTCTGAAAAAATGGTTCTCTATGTCCTTGGAAGCACAAAAAAGGTTGAGGTTCAATTGGGTGGGCCAAAACTTTAAATCCCTAGGGGCATTCAAAATATCGTTCTGAATAATATTTTCAGAAATATAACAGAGTCTTTATGATCTGACCTGTTGCACAACTCCCAGTGACAAACACAAAAAATATTCTCTCGAATTATAACAAGACTGTCATGACATACAAAGGAAAAGAGATAGTCAAAGAAGCAGATGAAATGGGGGGCTTGACCCGCTCTGGAAGGTGCTACTCTCCAGAGGAATTGAGAAAATCTAAGCAAGCAAGGGAAAGTCACTTTCCAGTGAAAGAACCCGTCGCAAAAAAAGAAGCGGAGGAATTCTTTAAGAAGATGAAAATACAAGACTACTCAATCATTGACCAATTAAGGATAACCCCTGCTCAGATTTCTTTGTTATCTCTGCTTTTTCACTCGGAAGAACATCGTCGTGTGTTGATTAAAACTCTGAATGAGGCATATGTCTCAGAAAAGACAACGGTGAATCAACTAGAAAAAATGGCTGAAAGATTCTTTGAAGTAAATAGAATTACTTTCAGTGATGATGATTTGCCTAAGGAAGGGGCTGGGCACAATAGAGCTTTGCATCTTATGGTCAAATGTGAAGGTCACTACGTAAAAGGAGTCATTATTAACGGAGGATCAAGTGTAGATGTATGCCCTCTTTCTAATTTACAAGAGCTAAACATTGACACTAACATAATTCGAACTAGTAATGTCGGCATTAGAGCTTTTGATGGTTCAAGAAGAGACACTATTGAGGAAATCGAACTCACAATGACAATCGGCCCGGTTGATTTTAACATTNTCCACCCTACATCAAATGGTCAAATTCGAGTATGATAGGCAAGAAATTGTTGTTCATGGGGAAGACGACTCATCAGTCTATAAAGACCCATCCATTCCATGTATCTAGGCCAAGGAAGGATGTGAATCCCTCATATATAAGGCATTTGAGGTGGACCAAGTGGAAGAAGGAAAACCAATTCAGTATCCCCGTCTGTCAGCCACATCTATGATAGTAGCTTCTCTGATGTTAAGGAATGACTATGAACCAGGAAAAGGATTAGGATCCTCTCTGCAGGGAATTGTGAACCCTATTGCTCCATTTTTGAAGAAAGATACCTTTGGTTTGGGTTTTAAACCAACGTCAGCTGATATAGATAGAGTCAAGACCCGCAAAAAGAATGGTTGGAATTTGTCCAAACCAATCCCTCACATTGCCTACTCTTTTGTCAAGCCGCAATATGAAAAAGTCCCAAATCCTTTTACTTAGAATGACATTGATGAAGTTTTCCAGGGTCTCAAGGAGATGTTCTATGAGATCGATATGGTTCAAGTTGGTGAGGCCCTTGCCGTGCGAGTTTTCAGCTGATTGGTCCAGATACCTCGCTCAATAACTGAGAAGCAACTTCTCTTCCCATCAGGAAGGAGTCTTAGTAGTCTGTTTTGCTGCTTTTTCTGTATCTTGATTATTTCAAGGGTTGTAATCCAGATATTTTAGTTTAATTGCTTTGCTTTGATGTTAATCCTTCTATCCTTTCAAATTCAATGAAATGAAGTTCCAGTTTCATAGTAAAATTCTGCCTTTTCCTTTCCCTAATTTTTGTAATTTCTTATCATTTCAGTTTCTNAAGCCTAAGCCTAACTTAAATGAAACTGAGACTATGAACCTGGGAAGTCCTGAAGAAACCAGAGAAACAAAAATAAGCATTCATACTGAACAAAAGACGAGAGATTCCATAATTCAAGTTTTATTCGATTACAGAGATGTATTTGCTTGGTCGTATGATGACATGCCGGGTTTGAGTGCCGATTTAGTGGTTCCTAATCTTCCCACATATCTTAATTTTCCACCAATCCAGCAAAAACAAAGGAAGTTTAAGATAGACATGAGTGATAAGATTAAAGAAGAAATCACGAAGCAAAAGTGCAAACGTGATCAGGGTCGTCCGATACACTACGTGGTTAGCAAATGTTGTGCCAGCGCCGAAGAAGGATTGGAAAATAAGAGTTTGTTTTGACTATAGGGATTTAAACAAAGCAAGTCCAAAAGACAATTTTCCTTTACCCAACATTCATATCCTTGTTGACAATTGTGCTAAACATGAGATCCAATCTTTTGTGGATTGTTACGCCGGATATCACCAAATTCTGATGGATGAAGAAGATGCAGAAAAGACCGCCTTCACAACTCCATGGGGAACTTATTGTTATAGGGTCATGCCATTTGGTTTGAAGAATGCAGGGGCAACTTACATGAGGGCCATGACTACCATATTCCATGACATGATGCACAAAGAGATTGAAGTGTATGTTGATGATGTGATCATTAAATCCAGAACACAAGATGACCACGTGCAAGACTTGAAAAAGTTCTTTGAAAGGCTGCGAAGGTACAATCTCAAACTTAATCCAGCCAAATGTGCATTTGGAGTTCCTTCTGGGAAGCTTTTGGGTTTTATAGTTAGTCGAAGGGGCATTGAGTT